>RCUC01114007.1:0-12110 GCA_003697995.1 Taxidea taxus jeffersonii | reverse complement strand
TTTTTTTTTTTTTAAGATTTATTTATTTGTTGGTGAGGGCAGAGGGAGGAGAGAGAATCCCAAGCAGATTCCGCTCTGAACGTAGAGGCGGACACAGGGCTCCATCTCATGACCCTGAGATCATGACCTGAGCCAATACCAAGAGCCAGACACTTAACAAACTGAGCCACCTAGATGCTCCTCTCTTTGTTATTTTCTTTACTTTCCAAATTTTCTACAGTGACTACTACTTTTATAATTAGAAAAATACATACATGTAATTTTAGGCTTAATGATATATCTATAGATCTATTTATATGTGTGTGTGTGCAAACATTTAAGTTAGGTTCTAACGCTGCTTTCTATACATCCAGAGAAGCGAAGCTGCTCTCCAGACAACCAAGCGTACGCCCGGCCAGGGAAGTGCCCTGGTTTCCACCAGTTTCCATGATGCACCCCCAGTCTCAGGGACTCCATTTTTGGAATGAATGCCTTCCTTATGAACTCTTCTCCCTCTCACATCCCTGCCCAGAGACTCATCAGCTGAGATCAGAGACAGAACTCTCAATGCTATTGACCACTCTGGCATCAGGGATCCTTTGTGTGTCTATGAAGCCTATGGGATCGCTTCTCAGAATAATCTTTTTTTTTTAATTTTTTATTTTTTTATAAACATATAATGTAACCCCACCACCCTCTCCCAACACCCCTCCCCCACGCCCCCCTCAGTTTGTTTTGTGACATTAAGAGTCTCTTTTGGTTTGTCTCCCTCCCGATCCCATCTTGTTTCATTTATTCTTTTCCTACCCCCTTAAACACCCCCACTGCATCTCCACTCCCTCATATCAGGGAGATCATATGATAGAATAATCATTTTGAGTGCATAAAAGAGAGGCACTTGGGTGCTTGGTCAGCTAAGCATCTGACTCTGGATTTCAGTTCAGGTCATGATCTCAGGATCATTAGCTTGAGCCCTGCATCAGACCCCGCATGGAGCTGGCCTAAGATTCTCTCTCTCCCTCTCTCTGGACCCAACTTACTCTCCGGTACTCTCTCTCTCTCTGAAAAAATAAAATAAAATAAAATAAAAGCATAAAAAAAAAACAGAGGATTTCCGAAGAAACCAGTCATTCCTTGAGCAGTGAGATTCTTGGCCATGTGCTTCATGTTTGCCACAAACCGAAGCTGGCTGAGATGGGAACTCATCTCGGTGGAAGCCTAGATCCTGGGGCCTGGAGCTATCACTCTGTGAGCTCCTCCCTCTGAATGATAGAGGTGATTCTGGGGCAGCTTTTTAGTTTTAACCTCCCTCTCTACCAGGACCAGGAAATGACCCCTTGGTCCTCACCATAAATTTACAAGGTCAACATCATTGTCTCTGTTTGCAGATAAAGGAGACTGGTGCCCAGAGATGCCAGCACGGGTTTGGGGGGGGGGGGTTGGACAGGATGACCCCACCTGTAATATCCAGGCTACTGTGACCTGCTTTTGCCAATCAGAGCTCATCCAGAGCTCCTATGGGACCAGCTGGGAGTGGGACAAAAGGACGCTCTACTCCCTTGAGGGCTGCTCAGAGGGAAGAGACTGTGTACGGGGTGAGGCCAACAAGAAGAAAGTAGAGCTTAGGGAAGGTAAGAAAGTCTGAGAACACAGGATGTTGTGGGAAGGCTTTTGATCTGGCTGAGCCCAGAGCAGCTTCCTGACTTTAATAGTACAGGAGCCAACACCCTACCTCTCCCTTTTCCCTTTTTCTTTCTTCAGCCAGTTTGAATTGGGTTCCATTACCTGCAATCAAGCATCCAGACTAAGGTACAGATTGTCCCCATTTTACAGATGGGACAAACAGGCAGGCTGGGAGAATTAAATGACTATCAAATGGCAGGGCTGTGATCCAAATTCTACTCTTCCTGACCTTAAGCTTAAAGCGTGACTACATGCATGTCCGGGTGAAGGCCAGATTCACTCTTTGGAGGCTCATAGCCACATGCCCATTTGCCAGACCCACGCCCTGGGGGGCCTGGTCCTCCTATATATACATCTCTTGGGGCTGCCCACGGGATTCCTTTTTCCCACACTTGAGTCAATGTGCTTTCCGTGTCCTCTTACCTGCACCGAGGGCACAGCTCGCCCCACGACTCCCTCAGGTGCCTCTGGGAGAAGGGGCAGGGGTGGGAATAGTTCAAAACCCTCCCCAGCGCCTCCTCCTTCCCCAGCCAGATTGTTCCCTGCCCTGCTGCCACCCGGGCTCACCTGTAGATCAGTACCTCGTCATCGGAGCAATTGTACTGGAGCTGGTACATCTTCACGCGGGGCGCTGACTTGCTGACTGACCACTTGACCAGGGCCGAGGTGGTTGTCACATCGGACACAAGCACAGCACGTTCCGGGGGGCTTTTGGGAGGCTCCCCGCCCCCACTGCCTCCACCTCCCCGGCTGGTCTTGCTGGAGCCGGTGATGTCCGAGAGGCGGGACTTGGGGGGAGCGGTACGGCTGGTGCTGTTGCTGAGGTGTGGCAGCTGGACGATGGAGACCTCCACCATGGCCGTGGCCTCCCCAGCAGCGTTGGCAGCAATGCAGGTGAAGGCGCCGCTGTCCTGAGACGTGGTGATAAAGATGTCCAGGGTGCCGTTGTCATACACGGAGGTCCTTGAGGAGTTCCCCACCAGGCGGTCATCAGGGGCCACCCAGTGGATGAGGGGGCTGGGGTCCCCAATGGCCTTGCACTTGAGCGTGGCTGCTTGGCCCTCCAGAACCAGCAGCTTGTGTGTGTGCTGGGTGATGAGAGGTGGCTCGCACACAAATTCCTCCTCTCGCACATGCCAGAAGTAGCGACCCTTGAGGCCCCCCGGGGAGCCGCAGGTCTCTAGGTCATCATCCCGTTCTAGCCTCCGCAGCCAGAGCAGCTCGCAATTGCAGTGCAGTGGGTTCCCCCCAAAACTGAAGGACAAGGGTGGAGCAAAGGGCGTGGCAGTCAAGGCGGAGGCCTGGGAGCGGGCAAAGATGGGGTCTGGGGGCAGCTTCTGCAGCCGGTTGGAGGTGAGGTCCAGGCGAGCCAGCTTCTGCAGGTCGGCAAAGGTACCCTCGGCGATGTGGTCCAGCAGGTTGTGGTCCAGGCTCAGCTGGTGGAGATTGACCATGCGCCGCACAGAGCCCCAGGGCAGGCCATGGAGGTTGTTGTAGGAGAGGTCCAGGTCCTCCAGTGTGAGCAGGAAGTCCTCGAAGGCCTCATCAGCAATGCTACCCAGCTGGTTGTTGTTCACGATGAGGTGCTGCAGGTTGACCAGGCCCCTCAGGGTGTCCTCCCCAAGGCTGGGCAGCCGGTTGCTGTCTAAGTGCAGGGAGCGGAGGCTCTCGAGGTCCAGGAAGGAGAAGGGCTGGATGTGGCTGATGGTGTTCCTTGACAGGGTCAGGTCCACCAGCCCTGTCATGTTGGCGAAGTCCTGGCGGCCGATGTGGATAATGAAGTTGCCACCCAGACGCAGCTCCACCGTCCGCCGGTCGATGTCAGGAGGCACGAAGAGCAGCCCCTTGGAAGGGCAAAGCGTCCCCAGTGACTCAGACAGGTTCTGGCAAACGCAGTACTTGGGGCAGGCGTCGACCACGGCAAACGCCATGCCAAACGCCAGCAGGCCACCAAGCAGGGTCTCCATGGTCTGGTCACTCAGGCTTCAGTGCCTGGAAGGGAGGGACACAAGGTCAGGGTCAAGAGGCAACTTCCTAATGCCCCACCAGGGCTTCACCTGTTACCCTAACCCCTGCCTTTTGGAGCATCAGAGAATGGCCTGTGCTCTTGAGAGGTCTAATCTCTTCTGCCAATCAATTCTGCTAATATAGTTCTATTTTTTTTTTTTTTTTGCCTTAGCTCTTATCACCTTCTAACAGACTATGTAATTTGCTTATTAACTATGTTTATGGAATATTTCCTACCTCCCCCACTGGAATGTCAGCTCTATACAACAGAAGGTTCTTTTGTCTGTTTTCTTAATTGCTATATCCCACACATCTAGCACAGTGCCCAGAACACAGTAGGTACTCCATAAATGTGTTGAACGTATGGAGGGATGATTCCATACCAGTGGTTCATCTGATAATCATCAGATTTGAAAAGTGTGTTCTGAATGTATTTTGAAGCACTTTGACTTGGCCTAAAATCAAATTGGACCAACATTCCTAAGGAACAAGGACACGGACAAGGAGAGAGCTGGCCCCTGGAGATGCCAGGGTTATTGGGGAAGTAAGTAAGTTCCCCCATGGAGATTCTACATAGTGGATAAAGCTTTGGAAGTTCAGGGAAGTGGAGAAGGGGGTGAGGCTGGACGCAAAGGCATGAACTTCTTCTGAGCACCGTATGTGCTGGGTCCTCTGCCCAGACCTCCATGCACATCATCTCATTTGAGCTTTGGGAACAGCTTTCACAAGGAAGGGCCTATCTGTGTGTATAAATAAGGACTCGTCCACCCTGAATTGCCTCCTTCCAGTGTTCACTCAGAAGTCACCTTCTCCCCAAGGCCCTACCCAGATGGTGCATGTCCCTCTTTCCTGCTTTGTGTTGTCTTCTGGGAGTTCATTGTGATCTACTTTACTGTATATTTATTTCACCTACCTGTCTTGTATATCACTTGTCTTCTGTACTGGCAACAAAGCCCCGGGACATGGGGACTTGTTTTATTCACCACCACATACTCAGGGCATGAGGCTCTGGCTGGTACCTAGTTGGTGCTTTTCCATGAATGGATATCTAGGGAAGGGAGGAATGGACTCTGGCTCAGGTCTTTGTGCCTCCGAATCTTACAGTTTTCTCACTATTCCATGTTGTACTAACTTAGTTCTATTTATGTGGTGCTAAAAACATCAATGGGGTTGGACGTTTGAGAATCCTGCACACCGGTTGGGTAGCTTCTCCCAGAACAACATGCTGCCGAGGAAGGCTTTCTAAGGCCACGGAGTTGGGGACGCGCTGCCTGCTTTTTCTTGCTGTTGCAAAAGCTCTGTATGCATTAGCAAGTGCAGAAGGGTTGAAGAATTCTGCCGCAGTAAAGAAAATGGATTAGTGTTTAATTCTGCATTGCTTCCCTCCTTTTAAGCTAAAGATATTCCTTTTTGGAAGCAACCACCATTAATATCTGGAGGAAGTAGGGCTCCAGAGCTCCCAGTTTGAGAAGCATAAGTGCAGAAAAAACACCTGGCAGATTTAAAAGGATATAAAGCAAATTTAAAAACTTATTCCAATCAGATACAACTTTATGGTGAAGATATGAATTCCATTACTGCGTCTTTCAGGGTAAATCCCCCACCCAAGACCCCTTAGGGTCAGAGACTTAATCTGTTTTGCATCTGGATAGAGGGTTGTTTCTGATCAGCTCTGTCCAATAGAAAGATGATTACTAGCCATTAAATGTGACTTAAAATTTTCTCATGGACATATAAAAAGGGAAGGAAGTGAGATAAATTTTAATGCATTTTATTTAAACTACTATATTCAAAATATTCTTTCACATGTAAGCAATACATACAATTATCAATGAGATATTTAACAATTTTTCATTCATACTAAGTCTTCAAAATTGGGTGTATCTTTAATACTGAGAGCACATTTCAAGTGCTCCCTGGTCATATGTAGCCATCGAGTACTATATTGGACAGCACTGTTGGAGCAGGTGGTGGCTAACTACAACTGAGGGCCAAGTCTAGCCTGCCACCTGTTTTTGGAAATAAAGTTTTATTAGAACACGGTCATGTTCATTTATTTGCATATTGTCTACAGATTTGGTGTGTGTGTGTGTGTGTGTGTGTGTGTGTGCGCGCGCGTGCACGCATGCTACAGTGGCAAAAGGGAGTAGTGACTGGCAAAGCCAAAAGTATTTACTGTCTTGCCCTTTCTGGAAAAAGTTTACTAACCTCTGTTGTGGTGTATTTTTTTTTCCCCTTTTCATCTTCTTCATTACGATCATCGTCATTAAAAGCCCTTGCCAATGTGCCTAATTCTATACAGTTCTTCTCTGGGCTCTTCTGAGACACAACCCACCCTGCCAATCCTTGCTCTCACAGACCTGAGAGGTCCTGGCCACCCTGACCCAGGTCCCACCAGGAATATCCAACCCAGAGGTGTCCACATGTGGAAGCTTTCTGCCTGCCACTGTCCCTGTGCTCAAAGGTGCTTAGGTCTTTCAGGTCCTTACTTCGCTGGGACCCTGATAAAACAAACAGGAATCTTCTCCGTCTGCATTGAACTTCTTCTTATTTTTCTTTAGCACAAGAACAAATTTTTGCAAGGGGCTGGCCATGGCCACTACCCGGGTTTATTTATCTCCTATCACTCTCCGTTCCATTGCTTTTCACGTCCCAGAGAGGCTCAGCATCTCTCACTTATAAATGCAATGCTCGATCTTCCTCCAAGACTGCCAACACACTCTGGTCTCTTGCTGGCCTCGCTCCCTACCTCCAATCCTGCCTGGCCAAGTTCCTATTCTCCCTCCACATCTTGATGGCTTCCACATCACCTACTCCAGGAAGCCTCCGCACAACCTGGACCAAATTCAGCTCGGCTGCTGTGTGCCCCTTATTCTATACTTGTCCTACAGAGTGCTCACTGCACTTTTAATTATAATGCCTTCCTTCCTTATTTATCTGCCTTCCTAGACTGTAAACGCCAAAATCAGAGAACTTAGCTACCTCGTCCACCCCTCACTGTATCCCCGGGGACTAGCACCACACCCAACTCCTCTCAAGTGCCCAGTAAATATCAATTAAATGAAAATGAAGTAGGAACTGAGCCAGGGGAGTTTCTGGCATTGTCCCTGAAGTTCTGAGGTCTGTATTAACCCTGTTCAGGGTTCATTCAGTTGATCAGCTGAGAAAACCATCTTTATGGAGAGGTGTGGTCACAGCAAAAACTTCAGAAGCATCTTCTATCAAGCATCAGCTGCCCTTCCCAGCATGACTCACTCTGGTCCTACAGTCTGGGAGTTCCTGTTTCTCTGGCTACTGCATCTTCTTAAGTAGAGGTGAACAGTGTTCCCTCTACCCACTGGGGATCCAGGGATGTCCCTCCCTAGTTAAGTGGGAGGCAGCTGTGTGTGTGCATATGTGTGTGGTGTGTGTGTGTGTGTGTGTGTGTGTGTGTGCGCGTGTGCGCGGGGGGGGCAGTAGTGTGCTGAAATCCTAGGGCCCCCAAGAGAAAGCCATCCTCCTTACCAGCTCTCGCCTAAACACTGAAGTGACCAAAGGCTAAGAGGCACAATCCAGCATTTTCACATCACACTGCGCAAGGAAATGGGAGGGCTTATCAAGTTCCTAGGATCCCAGGGCCAAGCTTGATCATGGCCTATGCGAGCTCTCTGTGGTTTGTCCCTTCAGATCCTCCCTTGGCCCCATTCTGACCCTACCCTGTGCCGTCTGGGCTGCATCAGCGCACTGTGGGCAGACTGCCCCATCCTACAGCATCCTTTGGGGCTGACTGTCCTCAGTCCTGTCACCTGCCCTCTGCTAGAGGGCAGCAGCAACAGTAAGCAGGGAAGCCTGAGACACTCCGGGGTGCGCACCCTGTGCAGGGCTCATTGTTTCAAACAGTTTTGTCCTTGGAAATTATTTTTTTAAAGTTTATTAAGGATTAACAGGCGTCTAATGAATTCAAAGCTGTGACATAATAGAACTGGGTAAATATATTTTAAGTCATCAGCATGGAAGATTACTGACAGAGAAGTGACTATTGAATCTTAATTAAAATTGTATTCTGAGAACTGTCACTTAATATATGACTCTCACAGCCAAACAAAAAGCAGCTTAAAGCCCAGGTTGGGAGGGAGGCAAGGGGAACATGTAGGTGTGCATAATTAGTGCATGCCCAGAGTGGGCGCTCCCTCACCTGAGCAGGGAATTGAGCTGGAAGGGGCAACTCGGTTCTCCTAAATATGTCTGATGATGGGGTGGCAGAGGGGAGCAAAGAGAGGTGAAGATTAGGAGTAGAGGTCCAATCTCAGGAACAAAGGAGTGGATGAAAGCAGGCAGGAGGGGCTCTGGGATTATTTGTGGGCAAAGCTGAGAGAGGTGCATGGGGATCAGAATTGAGGCTGTGAAACGGATGCTGGTATCAAATGTCAACATCAGCCTTCATGCAAAGGAATCCATCTGCAGAGGAGCAAGAGCTCGTCTGCTCAGAATGTCTATGAGCCTGGGCTAGGGGAGGGGAAGGGAGAGGGCTGCCTGGAGAGGCAGACAGAGGACCCGGGAGAGGAGGAGAAACACTCTTCCTTGGATCTGTGGTGCTTGCAAGAACCTGCTCATCTCTGGGCAGGAACAGTGTCTCTTCCCTCCTCCCTTCCTTCCTTCTTCAGGCAATTTCCCCAGATGCTCTGCGAGGTGAGAGCTGCCACTGGTCCATAAGATACTTGTGTGCACTTAGGAATAGATGTCCCTGCAAGGCATTTGTAGGGCCCCTTCGCTGGACAGCCTTGCACAGTAAACAACCTACCTTCCCATACCTTGTGGTCTTGAGTATTGCTATCCCCATTTCAACCACTAGGAAATGAGGTTCAAAGAGGTTTGGGCCAGCCCAAAGTCTCCAGGCTACCCAGAGAACTGATGACTCTCTGGCTCTAGGCTGTCCTTGGAGGAAAGCAGACACCCCCCACCCAACCTCACAGCCCAGAGGCTTCCATGTGGGTGGTGTACAGGGAGGAAGTGGCTGCCACCACCATGGGATTCTTCATAACCTATGGACGGCCAAGCTCTTTGACTCAATTTGGGCACTTGCATTTCCTGCTTAGGGATGTTGTTCTCAGAAGCAGCGGCCTAACTGGCTCAGAAAGACCCACCTATCAGGCCTCATAGTGGTGATCCACACACACACACACAAACACACACGAGCACACGTGCACACACACACACGCATGCACGCACACACCTAAATATACTGGCAATAAATATAGCGTGTGGAACTAGGGCTGATGGTTTGTGATCAGAGTCTCCAGATGGGATTTTATATTTAAAACAAAGGGGAAAAAGAAAGGCAAGGACCGAAATCGGAAAACTAATGGACATGGCGGCAGAAAAGGAAAGTTCCCGTTCATTGCCTCCTTGGTGAGACCACAGACTTTCCTCCCCACTCCCTCCAGCCCCTGGGCCCTGCCTCCCTGTCAGAAGCACCTCGAGCTGTTCCAGACAGAAGAGGCAACATTCAGCAGATGGCTGGCACGATATATGTGATATCTCTCCACCCTGATTTCCATTTAAAAGATACCTTAGCAACCAGCTAAGGAGCCACCCGCCCCTAGAGCCTGTAAATCAAGTAAGATGCCTGTCTCAGCTTCAGGTAAAAAGAAATGGCCCCTCCAGGGTGCTCCCAGCCAGGAAAGTGTGAATTAATATAAGTGGGAGGGGTTCAGATCTGTCAGGAGAGGCAGCAGCCTGCGCCTTCTTTCCAGACTTGCCCTCCTGGAGCCCTTGCTGCTCCCCATAAGTCAGACCACTCAAGGCGAGCCCTAGAGGGACTGGTTCTGGAGCCAGGGGATAGGGAAAGGAAACTTCCAGACAAGAGCTGAGGGTGCGGATTTTCTGGTCTTGGAGTTGGCAGGTGGGGGCCCTGCCCCCAGCCCTGTGTTTGGTTCTGGGGCGAGGCTCCTGGCCCTTTCAGCCCCATCTCTAGCACCTCCACCACCCAGGTCCCCTTAGGATGTAACAGACTGGGGCTCCTTTTAGGAATAAGATAACTGAATTAACACAAGAGAGCTGATTTCTCCAACTCCCTGTCAGATGCTGCCCTGTAGCCAGATCCTTCTAGAACCTTCAGAAAGAGGGCAGGGAGCAAGCCTCCTGAGTCTGTGCTGGAGAAGGGGAGAGCCCAAGACCTCTGTGTTCCCAGTCTGATGGGAGAGGCCCAGCCTTTTGACCTCAGGCAGCTCCTATGTTGATGTTGGAGTCACAGCTTCTCCTTTGAAGGGGGTAGCAGGAGAGAGGGAGGTGAGAGAGAAAGAGAGAGAGAGGGGAAGCTGAATCCCCAGGGGAGCCCCTTCTCCTCGGAGAGTTTCTTGGCTACAGAAGACACTCACAAAGGGCAGTCAAGAACATTCTCTGTGCTAGTACCAAACAAAACCGTGGAGGCAGAGGCCACATCCTGAGTCCCTAAACTTTGGCATAAACTTGTTTAAAACAGGGGTCTAAGACAGCATAGGCAACAGGTAAAAAAAAGGGGGGAAATAATGCCAAAAACATCAAAAGGGCAGAATGAGCCCATTTACACTCTGTTTAAATTTCTATTGTGCAAGATAAGCAGTTGTTATCGTAAGTAAGTTATTAAGCTCAGAGCTGCTTCCTCTCTGTTCTCAGTGACAGCATTAGGCCTCTGTGTTAATGCATCCATGATAGGTTTTATTGTGTTGCAATGTAATTATGTGTTTTGCTCTCTCCTACCCCATTCACCTGGGAACCCCTTCTTGGCAGGGACTGTATTTGGTTCAGCTCTGAATCCCCAGTAGCAAGCTCAGTACCTGGCACTGAGGAGGCATCGGGGACATGTCTGATGAGAGAACGAATGAGTGACTGACAGAAAATGAGTGCTCTCGTGTGACCAGTTGTAGCCCTTGGCACCTTTGCCACCCTACGCATGCTGACTTGTAGCAGGAACACACTCGCCCTTGTCTGGGGCAGGCCAACCATGCTGGAGAAGCAGTGCCCTGGACAGTAGGCCCAACCAGTGCTTCCCCATGAGAGGGGATGGAGGATAAGTACTTCAACTCCTTCCCCCAACTGGTGAGATGACTCTGAGGCATGTTCTTCAGTCTCCTGGAGGTCTCCGGTGACAGTGAGCCCAATGCCCTTTGCAGTCATCTGCTCCTCACACCCTATATTGGCTTGGCTGTCTTCCCTTCCCCACCCTCACGCCTCTTCCTGCGTGACCAGCAATCACCCGCCAAATAAACCACTTCCACTCAGATCCTTGTTTCAAGTCCACTTCTGGGGAATCCAGCTCAAGGCCCACTTCTTCATTATAACTTTCATTGTGTGAGGTACCAACCGAGGTTGGGCCACTGTGGAAATGCCCCATATGTGGAAATAAAAAAATGATAGGAAAATCACACACATTCTCATCAGTGACAAAATCAAATCAAAACAAAGCAAATAAACCTAGCAGCTCTGGGAAGGAAGGAGACCTGAGTTCCCACACAAAGGATTGGTTGCAAGAGTTGAATGCCAATTGTTTTCCACCCAATGTATTCACCACCAGGGCTGTGGAGCACTCCCCCTCTTGTCTCAAGACAGCTGTGAGACATTGTGTGAGTGAGTGTGATTGAGGGAGGCCCATGGGCACATGCATGTGAAGTGCCGATACCAAGGTTGGAAAGTGAATGGAAAGGTGTGTGTGTGAAGAAGTAGGCACATCTGACTGATCACGCACCAGGAGGCGCCTCCTGTGTGAGTGAGGGGGTGTTTTGTGAATGGAGGTGAGTGAGTGAGTGAACGGGTTCTGTTGGCCTGAATGGAGGGTTGTGAGGGAGAAGGGGGGCCTGGTTTTACAAATGGGGGCCTGGGTGTGAATGAGGCTGCCCATGAGCTGATGGTGTGTGAGGAGGGGAGAGGGAGCAAGCTTGTTTGTTCGGCTTTGATGGAAACAAATGCTGTTTTGCTTTTGCTGTTTGCTTGTTGTCAACTACAGGTGCATTAATCTCCATGGTTGCCTCTGATCTGTCCCTGCTTAGGGGACACAGACAGCCCACAGGGCTGGCGGCTCTCAGCATCAGTTTAAGCCTTGACCTTCCTCCCTGTCCCTGTCTGTCAGCCTCTATTCCAGCCCTTAGGTGAGTGTGTGGGAGCTCTGGTTTCACACAGAGAGATTTTTGCTTTGATTTAGTCACAACTTTCAAGATTCCTTCTCTAAAATGCTCCCCGCCCCCATTTCGAGCACCTTTTGGATGCTATCACCTGGAGCCTCAAGCAAGCATCCTGCTCCAGAAGCCAGGTGAACCACTCTATTTGTACCTCAGAGGGAGAATGTGGAGGGTATGGATACATAGGGAGGCATTTCCAGTCACCCGGACCTCTCCAGTTCCTTCTCCCTTGCCCAAAGTCTCCCCCACCCCCTGCAACAGATTCATGTCGAAGAACCCAGTTTTTGCCATGTTAACCCTTCCCTGCTC
>ML098436.1:3753-26847 GCA_003697995.1 Taxidea taxus jeffersonii | reverse complement strand
ATCCCTGTGGGTGCGCAGGATAGTGAAAGCACTTGCGGGTTAGGAAGCATGTAGAAAGTAGAACATGGTTCTACTGGTGTACATGGTGTACATGTACATGGTGTACAGGTTGACTCAAAAGAGTCTTAGTGACTGTTTTGGAAGCCAGAGGTTTTTTCTCCTTACTCTAAGCAAATAGTTTGTGCTACACAAGAGGACATGAAAAAGAACATATTGGGGGTTAGAGAACCCCCAATAGTAGCCAGGAGAAATTAACTGCACTTCTGATTCCATTCGTTTTAGATTCTGCTAATGAATCCGGTGGCAATTACAGGGAGATTAAAGCTGGGGTACAGGCTGGGGGAAACAGGTTCCCACCTACCTGTGTGTTCACCTTCAGCCATCAGCCATGCAACCGGGTGCTGAAATCAAAGGGCAGCTAATGAAAACAGGTCTTCCAAGCTAGAGGTGCATTTTATAAGAAGTTGGGGCTGAAGGTTCATTAGGGATCTGTTGGTTAAAAGTCTGGAATTGCTGGCCTTGTATAGTCTTTTGCGGGGCAAAGTGTGCCTTCCCCCAGAAAAATAGATTGCCCACCTGTGGGCAGAAACTTCTGCTTTGGTATCTCCAGAGTTCTGACTCTAATGACCACATACTGGGGTCCCGATAGCTTGGAGCTGAGATCTGGATTGACGGGACAGGTGATTGTTATCAAACACATTTCTTTCTTATTCTTGTTGAAAAGCTCTCAAAGGGACTGGGAGTTTATTTTGAGTTAGGATACTCCTCACTTTTTCTCTCTCAGAAAAAACGTTGTGCTAGGGTGCTTGGGTGGCTCAGTCATTTGGCTGCCATCACCTCAGATCATGATCCCAGGATTCTGGGATTGAGCCACACATCAGGCGCCCTGCTCAGTGGAGAGTCTGTTTCTCCCTTTCCCTCTGCGCCTCCCTCCCGCCTGTGCTCTCTCTCTTTCTCTCCCTCAAATAAATAAATAAAATCTTTTTTTAAAAAAAAGTGCTGGTCATGGGCCTGAAGAATTATAAACATGTGATTTTAGTCAAGAATGTGCTTTTTATTTTTCTTAGAGGCTTTCTTACTTCGAAGCTAGTTCTCAGTGTCTGACACCACGTTGGCAGAGGCCAGCAGGAAAGGAAGGGGATTTAAATTGGCAACCTGCCTGGAAATGAGAGAAAAAGTTCTTCCTTACTAGAGCCTCTAGCTTAGTCAAGGCCACAAGGAAAGAAATATTCTTGTGTCACTTTTTTTTCCTTTAAGTTTTCTTTAAAAATTCACTGAAGTAATACAAATATGTTTTTAAGAAAATCAAGGGATACGGAAGGACTAATAATGAAAAGCAATTATTTCTTGTTCTTACTGTTGCTTCTAAGAAGGAATCACTTTCAGTTCTGACTTTTGGTGGATCCTTCTGTATCTCTAATTCTTGGTGTACAAAGCTATTTCTGTTGTTTTGGTTTTTTATTGAGGTATCATTCAATGGAACAAAATTCTTTCTTTGAAGGAATGCAACTCAGTGGTTTTTTGTATATGCATAGAATTGTGTGACCATCACCACTATCTAGTTTGAGAATAATGTCATCACCCCAAAAGGAAACCCTATACTCATTGGCCATTATTCGCCATTGCTTTCCTCCCTGACTCTTGGCAACTCATCTACTTGGTGTTTCTGTGGATTTCCCCATTCTGGACATTCTGTATAATTGGAACCACACAATATGTGGCCTTTTGTTATCTGGCTTCCTTCACTTAGCAAAGTGTTTTTCAGATACATCCATGTTGTAATATGAACAAAAACTTTCTTCCCGTTTAAGGTTGCATAATATTCCATGGTGTGGATATACCACATTTGTTTATTCATCCATCAATTGATGAACATTTGGCCTGTTTCCTCTTTTGAGCTAATATGAATAATGTTGCAATGAACATTCATGTGTAAGTGTTTGTTTGAATATCTGTTTTCATTTCTCTGGGGCATGTATAACTGCTTTTGATTTATCCCTTTAGCATTCCTGTTATGAGAAATGAGTATTTAACTTGTTCATAGTGCTCTCTCTCTCTTCCCTGCATCATCCCACTGATGTATTTTTACTCCCACTCTTCATTGCATTTGTAAACACAGCAGTTGTGATTGCTTTCCACTCAAATAACAGAGACCTTACTACAGTGGATTAAACACATAGACAGATATTTTTCTCACTTAACAAGTCCAGCTTATTGTTAGTTCAGCCACGAGACACTGCCAGCAGCAGTCCAGGCCCTCTTTATCTCCCCTCTACTCTTCTTAACAGACTAGTTTTTATATTAATGTTTGTCTCCTTTTGATCACAAGATGGTTGCTGCAGCTCCAGACATCACATCTGCATATAAGAAAGGAAGAAGAGAACGGGCAAGAAATTGAAGTTATGTTGGTTGTCTTTTATTAAAAAAGCATAGCTTTCTTAGAACTCCTCCCACTAACAAACTTCTTAAGTCTTGTTGGCCAGAACTAAGTCACATGGCCACACCTAGCTGACAGGGAGGTCAAGAAACCTACAAGAACAAGATTGACATCATTGTCTTAGATTGGTAATTCTCAAGCTTGGGTACATGTTATAATCTTCAAGGGATATTTTAACATGTACAGGTGTGTATGTGGTCTTACTCTAGTCCAAGTAGTTCTCAACCAGAGGGTTTTTGTCCCTCATGGGACATTTGGCAATATCTGGGGGCATGTTTTATTGTTGTGAAGGGGAGTGGAATGTTGCTGGGATCCAGTGGTTAGGGGCCACCATACTGCCAAACATCCTCCAATGCACTAAACAGCCCCCAAATGTCAGTAGTGTCAAGACTGAGGAACTGCCCTAGAGCAATTAGATTACAATTTCCTCCAGGGATCTCCAATGTGCAACCAGTGTTGAGAATCACTGGTTTCATGAATGATCCATTGCCTGTGGTTGGGCACTTTGATGCCCTGAACAACACTGGGGTTCTCTCACTAGAACATAGAGTGAAGTGGATATCAGTTAGGTAGTATGTCTGCCCTAGTAACTGTCATATACTGACACTTTATTTCTAATTTCATGAACTATTCAGTATCTTTTGGCTCTCTTTTTATGAGATAAAATTAGTCCCCTCGCTTTGAATTCTTTTTTGCCCTCTGCCTTTGAACTTCTATAACTTGAAATTTTACATTGACAAAGTTAATAACATTTATTTTCTGTCTCATAATTAAAGTTATATCTGTATGTTGTATAACTATATATTCTAAACGTTGAAATTTAATAAACAGGATTTATATTTTGATGATATAAATGTTTACTGCAAAACCAAAAAATGTTTTTTTTTTACGATTTTTTTAATCTATTTATTTGACAGACAGAGATCACAAGTAGGCGGAGAGGTAGGCAGAGAAAGAGGGGAGGAAGCAGGCTCCCTGCTGAGCAGAGAGCCCAACTCGGGGGGCTCAATCCCAAGACCCCAGGATCATGACCTGAGCTGAAGGCAGAGGCTTAAACCCACTGAGCCACCCAGGTGCCCCTAAAAATGGTTTTTAATTACTTTTTTTTTCTTTATCAGCTTTTTGTTTTTCCTGGAGTTTATAATTTCATTTTTTCCCTTGTACTATTTGACTTAGGTCATTTTAAAGAGTTGTGCAAATAACCCCATTTCTATGTGGTATAAAAGAATGAACAAGGAAGAGATAAACACTAAAACTGGCCAACTCCTTTAGAACTGGAAGCTTTAACAGTGACCTACTTCCGATTAGATAAAAAAGTAACTGAGGAATCTAATTAAGGTAAAGTTGGGAATACAGAACTAAGTGCTAATATTACAATCCTATGTACCTTATGTTTAATAAATATTTTGTGAATATTGTTAAATATCTGCACCTGTTTAAGAGTCCTATTGGATACTTCTAATTTAAATAAGAAAAAATCTTTCATTGATGTGTTTGTCAGATACATGTGCTAACATATAATTTTATATATTATGCAATGGGGATGTAAGGATACAGTGATAGATTAACTAGCCATGTTACAGTTGTAGACATTTTTACCTGCAATGGATATTTGTCATTACTGACTGCTCTACAGCCAAAGAACTTTACTGTGAACTTACATTCAGACTTCCTTTGACAAGAAGCAAGTTCCCTACTGTTTTGAACATCTGTAACAGCAACATGCTGTGACCTCCAGGCTGCTGAACACATACCCTGATTGCAATTCCACATGTGAACGCCTTCTAGACCACAGTGGTAATTTAAATAACTTTTATGATATGCTTCCTAGAGTTCTACACAGCAGTGTTGTTGAATACTTGGATTCCCAGAAGCTGTGTAATTCAACCTATCTTATAGGTAGTGCAATATCATATTTCCATGGACTATTTTTGTATTTAGTGTTGTTGTATTTTCTATTCGTCTTGCTTGGCTGGTTTTTATTAGGGTAAAATTTACATACAGTGAAACACACAGATGTTTAGAACAATTCAAGGAGTTTTGACAAATCCATACACCTTTGTAACAAGCATCTCAACTGGTTAATTTTCTCTTTGGGGAATTTAGGGTAAATGTTAATTTGAGATAATGCCCAAAGATATCTGAAAAATACATATTTTTTGCTTTCTAAAAAAGTTTTTTTTTTAAGATTTTATTTATTTATTTGACAGACAGAGATCACAAACAGGCAGAGAGGCAGGCAGAGAGAGAGGAGGAAGCAGGCTCCCCGCTGAGCAGAGAGCCCGATGCGGGGCTCGATCCCAGGACCCTGGGATCATGACCTGAGCCGAAGGCAGAGGCTTTAACCTACTGAGCCACCCAGGCGCCCCAGTCTTTTTTTTTTAGTTGTAGTGGAATACACATATAATAAAGTTTACTTTATTTGGCATTTGGCATTGGCATTTAACACATTCACGACCATCTAGGTCTAGAATATTTTCATCATCCCAAAGGAAACTCTGTACCATTAAGTGATCACTTTCTAATCTCCCTTCCACCTACCCTCCTGGCAACCACTAATCTGCTCTCAGTCTCTATAGATTTGCCTATTCTGGACATTTCATATCGATGAAATCACACAGTATGTGGCTTTTTGTGTCTGGCCTTTTTTTTTTCTTAGCATAATGTTTTCAAGGTCCCCGCCCCCCCCCATTTTGTAACATGTATCAGCACTTGATTTCTGTTTATACCTGAATAATAATCCATTGTATGGATATACCGCAGTGTGTTTCTCCATCTACCTGTTGATGGACATTTGGGCTGTTTCCACCTTTTAGCTATTGTGAAAAGAGCTGCTATGAACATTCATGCACAAGTTTTGTTTGAATGTTTGTTTTTGGTTCAGAAAAAAGATATTTTCTTTGTCACATAAGGAGTCCAAATCCGGTAAGTTATCTTCAAGATAAGAGCTGCATTGGGACCTGCTATTTTGTTCCCTCGCTGCCTGTTACTTGTTCTAAAACAAAAGAAAATAAAGTAAGAAGAGCAAGTCAGTGGAGAAACCCCCAAAGAAGAAAACGTTTACAGTAGTCGTGCTGCTTGGCATCATTTTTGATGACACCTTTGGCCAGTGCGCAGGAACTTGAAGTCCACAGAAGTGGAGAATTGAAAGGAGGCACTGGTGTGTTTGAGTTATCAAAACCACAAGCTTTCCCAGGATTTTGTGTGAAAGGTTTTGATTCCCGTCTGTGTTCAAAGAAGATTGTCATCTGAACCACAATGGCTTCTTAGTGGCTCATTGTAAACCAGGTTGAAGTATGCCAAAATGGTAAAAGTGATAATTACCCAACAAGCAGTTCTGGCAATAGCTAAAACCGCATTGCAGGGTGCAGACCCTAGCAAGGAGGGACAGAATGGGTTGCAATGAAAATTTGACCGACCCGGTAATAGTGTTACCCAGGGAGTCTGCTCCAACAAGCGGAGAATGCCACAAGACTGCCACTGCCCTCCCGACCTCCCTCCCCACAGTGATTCCCCCACCCTTGGAATCCAAGCAATTCGAAAACTCTAAGAAAGTGTAAATGTCCCAGTTTGGCCAATACAAACAGGGCCTGGGAGCTGAGGATTAGCTGAAAAGCAAGCAGGAGCATCTTAGCCCAGTGTTTCTGAGATGGAAAGGCCTGGAATATGGTGACGGATGCGGCAAGGAATTTTCTTCCGTTCCTGAGCACTCAGCCCACAGTCTGTCTTCGCCTGTCTGTGATGGCTCGGGGATGGATGGATCCCTTTACCCTCTGTTACTAGCTGTGTGATCTTGGACAACTTACTTAATACACCTCAGCTTTAGTTTCCTTAACTGCAAACTGGTGTTAATAAAAGGGCCAACCACTTCGGGTTAATGAGAGAATTGGGTTACTCAGTAGAAAACACGTAGCAGAGCGTCCGGCATACCATCAGTGACAGGCTTGCTGACAGAGTGAGGCGAGCACAGCAGGACTCTAGATGAGGTATTAACTTCCTGGGCACCCTGAGCAATTCAGGGCCCACAGATGGGGAGATGTGGTGAAAAGGAACAGTGTAGCCAGAGCCCCAAGGGAAGCCAGGCTCTGTACCTCAGCTGCCAGTGGTACACCTGTGGCCTGTCCTGAAAACCCGGGGTACCTGTTCAGCTGGAGTACATGTTCCAACTGATTAAATGCCTGGCGATGGTTGGGGCACCTGGGTGGCTCAGTCCATAGAGCAGGTGACTCTTCATCTCAGGGTCATGAGCTTGAGTCCCATGTTGGGGGTGCAGATGCATTTATTTTATTTTGTTTTATTTATTTTAGAGAGAGAGAGAGAACGAGCATGCACACCTATAAGCAGGGAGCAGTGCAGAGGGAGAGGGAAAGAAAATCCTCAAGAAGATTCCAAGCTGAACATGGAGTTAGATGCGAGGCTCAGTTTCAGGACCGCGAGATCATGACCTGAGTGGAAATCAAGAGTCTGACACTTAACCAACAGAGCCGTGCAGGCACTCTAGGATAATTTTTAAAAAAGATTTATTTGAGAGAGAAAGAGAGCATGCATGCACCAGGGGAGGGCCAGAGGGAGAGGGAGTCTTAAGCAGGCTCTACATTGAGCACAGAGCCTGACAGGGGGCTTGATCTCACAAACTTGAGATCATGATCTGAGCTGAAACCAAGAGCAGGAAGCTTAACTGACTGCACCACCCAGATGCCCCTAGAGATAATTTTTTTAATGCCTTTCAATTGTACTAATTTTGCAGATAAGTTTAATTATACAAAAATTTGTTTTATACATCATTCATTCAACAACCATTTGTTACCTACTCTGTGCCAGCCACTGTTCTAGACCCAGAAACACAGCAACAAATAAAACAGAAAAGCATTTATGCTCTCATGGAGCTAATGTTCTGGAGACTCCATGCCACATAATGCTTGTGTCTTTAACCTCTTGTCCCTGAACCTCTCTAGGTCTCAGTTTTCTAATCTGTGAAATGGGTATGAGAATAATAGTAGCTATGTCATAAAGTAGTCATGAGTTTTTGGGTTTTGTTTTTCTTGAATGAGGTGTATGTGACATAACATTATATTCGTTTTGGGAGCACAACATAATGATTTGATATTTGTATACATTGTGAAATGATCACTATAATAAGCCTAGTTAACATCATCACCATAGGTGGTTACAAATTTTTTTCTTGTGGTAAGGACTTTTAAGATCCACTCTCAGTAATTTTCAAATATGCAATACAGCATTAACTAGCTATGGTCACCATGCCCTACATTATATCCCCATGGTTTATTTATTTTATAACTGGAACTTGGTACCTTTGTCCCATTGTGCCCACCACCCCCACCTCTACCTCGGGCAACCACCCCTCTATTCCCTGTGTCTGTGAGTGTGGTGTTTTTGTTGGTGCTGTTGTTATGTTTTAGATTCCACATCTAAGTGAGATCATAAGGTATTTCTCTTCCTCTCTCTGACATACTACATTTAGCATCATGCTCTCAAGGTCCATTCATGTTGTTGCAAATGGCAAGATTTCCTTCCTTCTTATGGCTCGGTAATATACATATTATATGTATGCCACAATTTCTTTATCCATTTATCCATCAATGGACACTTAAATTATTTACATATCTTGGCTATTATAAATAATGCTGCAATAAACATAGGGGTGCCTTTATCTTTCTGAATTATGTTTTCATTTTCTTTGGGTAAACACCCTGAAGTGGGATTGTGGGATCATATGGTAATTCTGTTTTTAATTTTTTCCTAAGGGTGTTGGCAGTGGGAGAGGGAGAGAGAGAGAGAATCTTAAGCAGGCTCCATGCCCAGTGTGGAGCCTCACATAGGGCTCGATCTCACAACCCTGAGATCATGTTTTGAACCGAAATCAAGAGTTGGATGCTCAAGTGACTGAGCCACCCAGGTACCCTTATTTTTAAAGGAGACTTCCTACTGTTTTCCACAGTGCATGAACTTACATTTCTGCCACCTAGTGCATAAGGGTTTCCTTTTGTCCACATCCTTGCCAATGCTTATTTATTGTCTTTTTGATAATCATCATTCCAATGGTAATGAGGTGATATCTCATTGTGGTTTTAATTCATATCTTCCTGATGATGAGTGATGTCAAGCATCTTCCTTGTACCTATTGGCCACTTGCATTGTCTTGCTCAGAAAAGTGTCTTCTTAGCTCTTCTGTCCATTTTTTATTTATTTGGATTATTTTTCTTAATGCATTAATATCATAAAGCACTTAGAACAGAGCAAAACACAGAACATGCACTGTGTATGTGACAGTTATTATTATTTGGGAGAAATCTGAGTGAGAAGCACATCTGGGGAGATTAGGAGTTTCTTTTGGATGCACGTTAACTCTGAGATGTCTGTTAAACACTCAAGGGGGGATGCTTGGTTGGCTCAGTCAGTTGGGCATCTGTTTTTGGCTCAGGTCATGATCCCAAGATCCTGGGATCAAGTCCTGCATCAGGCTCCTTGCTCAGCGAAGAGCCTGCTTCTCCCTCTGCCTGCTTCTCCCCTTGCTTATGGGCTCTCCCTCCCTCCCTCTCTCTCTCTCTCACTCTGATGAATAAATAAATTGCTTAATTAAAAAGAAAACACTCAAGGGATGATCATTGATCAGGAGGTCAGATACACAAGTCTGGAGGTCAAAGGACAGGTCTGAGTTGGAAATGTAAATCTGGGGGTAACTGCATATGGTTAGTATTTAAAGTCATGAAACTAATTGATATCACCAAGGGAGTGGAGGTAAAGAAGAGAAACATCCCAAGGACTGAGCCCTGGGGCACCTCAACATTTAGGAGTTGTGATCTGAGCAGAAATAAGCAGGCAATGGAGAAGGGGGTGTGAGAGAGAGAGAGGTAGGAGAATAGCTTGGAGAGTATAGAGTCTAGGAAGCCAAATGAAGAAATCTGTATAAAAGAAAGAGAAGGTCAACAGTTTAATGCTCCTAATGGGTCAAGTGAAATGAAGACTGAGAAGTGGTCATTGAATGTGGCCACAGAAAGGTCACTTGCAGCAGTCCTGGAGGAATGGGAGAGGCAAACATCACTTTGGAGTATGATTCAAGGAGAATGGGAGGACATAAATTCTTCAATTCCATGAAGTACAGGCATCACTTTTGGAGATATTTCTGTAAAGGAAAAATGAGAAAAAGAGTCGAGAATATGGTGTGAAGGACATTTTCTTGTTTGTCTTTATTTCATCCAGCATATTCACAGTGATGTGCACATATATTCAAAGTATTCCTTTATGGGACATTTGGCTAACATAGTCTAATCAAAGAACATGTAGAACTCTCTGGGAAATTGCAACTGTTCTAGGTCATACTGCTCCATGAGGTTGGACACCATTTCCAGCACACTGAGCCAAGTTAACTCAAGGGCTTAATAATATGGGTTATAGGTGTCTAAAAGCTGATGTTATGGAAGCATTGGTGAGCCTCGTAACTGAACACATATGTGTAGTTTGGAGTGATACAGAATGGAGTAGGTTGTATCCAAAAGAAAAGAAGAATGCTGGTAACTCAGAAGGAAGAGGTAAAAATTGAGCAGTTCTTATATAAAATATGCTGGGAAAAGGCTTTGGTGAAGGTCCTGAGCTGTCAATGAAACAAAACTGAGTGGTCTCTCTGGGGTCCTCTGATGAAAGTGATAGACATAACATGATGGGCACCCCGATACCCCCGAGTTCAGACCTCTGATGCCATTTTTCACCAAAAGAACTCAGATTTTCCCTGACATGGTCAAGGATCTGAGAGACTTGGGGTTAAGACAGCCCAAAGGTCTGAGACATCTAGTGGAGAAGAAGCAAGGTTGCCTTCAAAGACTTGAGGGTTCTATGGAGCTAGGGTAGGAGGCCAGCCTGTGGGGAGGACTCCTGTTTGGGAAGGTGGCCAAGGAATGAGGAGTTGAGAAGGAAAATCCATCTCGGGCTTTTTGAAGAAGCTGAATCTGTGAAAACTCTTAAGTCCTGAAAAGGGAATGTTAACACGGTCGCTACGATATTCATGGGAATTTTCAGTGTTATTTTCTGGAGAAAATGCTACATATCGATTAAACCAAAATATAGAAGTTTTTCTATTAAGATTTTGTCCCACAAGCAAAATGACAAGCTAATTTATTTTGCCCTATCTCTTGGGCAGTTTGGGCTATTATAACAAGAATACCACAGAGGGGTGCCTGGGTGGCTCAGTGGGTTAAAGCCTCTGCCTTCGGCTCAGGTCATGATCCCAGGGTCCTGGGATCAAGCCCCGCATCGGGCTTTCTGCTCAGTGAAGAGCCTGCTTCCTCCTCGTCTCTCTCTCTCTGCCTGCCTCTCTTCCTACTTGTGATCTCTGTCTGTCATATAAAAATTAAAAAAAAGAAAAAAAGAATACCACAGAATGGGTGGCTTAAAAACAATAGAAATTTATTTCTCTCAGTTCTGGAAGGTGAGAGTCTGAGATAAAGATGCCAGCAGATTCAGCATCTGGTGAAGTCCACTTCCCAGTTCAAGGTCAGTGTTCTTGCTCTGTGCTCTCATGGCAACAGGGGCGAGTGGGATCTCCAGGGTCCCTTTTTCAAGGACACTAATCCTGCTTATGAGGGTTCTACCTACCTCACCTAATCACCTCCCAAAGGCCTCACTTCCTGATACTACCACATTGGGATCAGGGTTCAATGTATGAATTTTGGGGAGATACAAAACACCCTACAAGCCTTTGGATCTGTTCAAGTTGTTTGATCAGATACTTGGAATTTCCACAGCTTCTGTCTCTTCCTGGTCATTTTGATGACCAACACCTCTTAAACAAGAGGTGTTGATGATAGCTTGCAAGAACTGTTTTAAACTCTTAAGGTTGGCACTGGCCAGTGTAAGTAGCCAGGATGATATGTCTGCCTGCCTCTATCATGAGGAAGATAGGTCTTGCTCTTAGTCTAAAGAAATACTGGGGAAATATTTTCAGGAGAGATCAAGGACAGAGATGTGTCATTCCCCTGACCCACTTGTGTTTTTTATTTGAAACTTGCATTTTTATCACCTACTCCCTGTGGCCACTTCTGGTCTCCAGCAAGTTAAAGAAGCTAAGCTCTAATCTTAGATTCTTCTACTGTCTGAATCCCACCAAAATTGACTGCTATTCTCTTAGGCTCACTGTAATTAGAGGAAGAATTACTCTCACATTTGGAATGACCTGTAAGTATTGAGGGGGCATTTATGGAGAAACTAGAAAACTGACACAAATAAGGAACCTAAAAACCCTAACAAAATCAGGGACCTAAACAGCCCAAGGGTTCATCACCTTCAGAGCCCCCAGTCTCTGCCACCCTTTCTGGCTGAATGGGAGAACCCAGCTGCGATATCATAAAAAATAAATATTTGATCTTTGTCCCTGTTTCCTGGCTCTCAGCAACTTTTTGGAATTTCCAGAGTGATAAGAGTCTTTTGTATGATAATGCCATGACTCGTAGCTGAGGGCATGGGGCTGGTCACCAGGAAGACAGAGGCATGATTAGAGGTTTGGAATATTATCTCCAAACACAGACCTTGGGGAAGGGGGATGGGTTGGAGATCACCAGAGAGCAAGGATTTAATCAATCGCACCTGTGTACTGGAACTTCCATCATAAAGGAGATGATGGATTTTGGAGAGCTGCCAAGCTGGTGAACACAGGGAGGTGCTGGGAGGGTGGTGCTCTCACTGAACTCAAGGGTTTGCCACTTGGGAGTCCATCAAATGGACACAATCCAAGGAAGTGTTAAAAGTAGAGAACTTTTGGTTACTCGTTACAAGTAAGGAGACAGGGAGAAATCTCTCAAAGCACTGTTCCCCTGTGGGGTTAGTACAGGAAGCTTTTATTTAGTGTATTAGGGGGTGGGTGCAGGGAGCTACATAGGCACTTGTGGTTCAATTGCACACACCTAGTGTGTCAACATGCTAGTGTGTACATTGTATGTTCAAAAAATAGCAGAAAACTCCACCCATAAAAGGAAATCTTAGTATTACAATGAGCTAACAATGAGTTCAGGTCAGGTCAGGGGGGCTTCTGCACAGATCCTCATCCAATCCAGCTCACACATGCTCATGTAAGGGGCCATCAGGTGAAACACCTAGTTGAGTATCTCCTTGGCTGGAACTGTTGGTTCTGTAAAACAAAGCACATTACTTCCCTCTTTTTGTCCCTTCCCCTCCTCCCTTCTGCTGACAGCTTTCTGCTCTCTTATTTAAGGAGTTTCCCCTTGCATCCTAGCTAACCATGGGCCCCACCCCATACCTCGCCCTGTGCATCTCTTCCAACTGGCTGTTTCCAAGCGGAATCCTTTATGACAAACTGATAACCATGAGTAAAGTCCTTTCCTGAGTTCCATGAGTTGTTCTAGTGAATTATCAAACCTGAGAAGCGGGCTGTGGGAACCCCCTGAATTTATAGCCAGTCAGTCAAAAGTACCTGAGTACTTGCAACTGACATCTGAAGTGGGGGCAGTCTGGTGGGGCTGAGCCCTCAATTCGTTGGATCCAACACTGACTCCAAGTAGTGTTGGAGCTGAATTGAAGTGTAAGACACACAGCTGGAGAAGCAGTGTTGGGCAAGACACCATGTATTTGTGTCAGAAGCATTGTGAGTAAAAACAGCTCAATAACCACAGAAGCCTGTAGGAGGGGATGAGAAGAGGGGAGGGGGAGGGGAAATTCAGGCAGGGTCCATATTGTGGGCCAGCAGATTGTTCATGTTCATAAACAACCTTTTGGCTCAAAATCCTCATATTCAAGGGACAGATGTTGATAATTACTACCTTGACTTTCTGTAAAGTCGTAAGAGGAAAAGCAAATCCATGCCTTCAGGAGGGGTCAGTGGTTGGGTAAATGTTAAGTCTTCATCCAGTCACTGGGCAGCCAGGCTGAGGACTGGTACAAGATAAGGGTGACCTTGCATTTGGAGGTGGAGGAAATGAGGTCGTGGATATAAAACTCAGCGCAATGCCTAGAACACAACAGATTTGTCTATAGTCATCACAAGCAGAGGAAAGAAACCCGGGCTTCTTGAATTCCAGTCAACATTCAGTTTTCCTTTCATTTTGCAGCCTGAAAACGTGTTTGTTTGAATAAAACCCTGGGCCTACAATCCAGCAAACAGGCCAAGAGATGCTTCATGATAATGAGATGCTACTGAGAAAATAGAAAATTATAAAATTCCGACCCACTCCTTGGAAATGCAAACACATTTCATTTATTCACGGTCACTGATGTCTTTATCAGAGCTGAAATGTCTCACACATCTAAACAACACATGATTAGTCTCCGTAATAGGAACGCAACAAGCTCCCAGTGAACTAATCAGCTAATCACGTTGCAGAGGGTGTTCAGTGCTTTTCCACAACAAATGTGGTATTCAGTTGGTCCCCTGATGCCTTGTGCTAATGCCACGTGGGGCGTCATCTGTCCCAGCACCTGCTGACTTCAGATGCGTCAGCATCCTCAGTCACCACAGCCTGACACCCTCCAGGTACTGGGCTCAGCTCCAGGCTTTTTGTGGGGTCAGACCTGATTCCAGCCTCTGAGAGATCCTGGGGCCCAAAGAGTGCCAGCTGGCTTGTTTATTTGATTTAGAAAAGAAAAGTCTCCACTGTTACAGAACAAAGAGTGAAAGGCAAGCCCCTGGGCCTGGACCTGTTCCTGACTCCATTATTTTACTTACATAGTTTATAATGCTTAGCCAATATGGAACATTGCTCTATTGCTTAGCAACCAAAATTATAGAGAAAATTAGATCTGAAAGAGTCATGAGAATAACCAGGATTCTAAAGGGAGATACAGTAAAGAGAAGGGTCCAGAATGACTAAGCTCCAGGCAGACTCACCTCTGTAACAACAGTCATAGTTAACATGAATTCAGCACTTTTTGAGTGAGGCACTACTCAAAGTGTTACACATTCACTATCTCATATTTTCTTCACAATAGCCCTAGAGTTAGATCTAATGATTGCCTCCTTTTCCTCACAGGAAAAGAGAGGCATAGAGAGATGAGTATTGGTCTAAGTCACTCAACCAGTGTGGGGCAAGTGCACAATTTGAACTCCAAACCCTTGGGTTTTATGCAACAAACATACTGACCCAAGAGTGCAGTTCCCTGTGCAGATCACAGGAAAAGATGTATTTTGGAGACCACATAATGACAGTGAAGTCAGTTTTTCCTTCACTGAGAGGCATAGCCATAGATCATTGGAGCAAGGATGAAAGTCCCTGTTTTGCTCTGTTATTTTTACAAAATGGATAAAGCAATCATTGTTTTTACTGGTTGTAAAATAAAATACATGCTTACTATAAAACATGCACATAGTATAGGACTGTAGAAAGTGAAACTCCCCAAATACACATAACTCTATGTAATCCCATTTGCCACAGATGCCAGAGAAAATCACTGTTAATAATTTTTCTAAACATGGGTATTAAAAAAAAAATACAGCGGACTTTTGTTCCCAGCCACAACAAACAAGCTTGCACTGAGAACAAGTAGACACAAAGGTCTATGAAAAAGCAAAAGTAAAAACTTGTTTCAGGGACAAATCTTCCATGCAGAAAAATTTCCAATTAGGTAAGTAGATACTCATCCTCCCTGTCCCCAACCCCAGTTGTGGATGGAGCTTAGTTCTTTATGAGTGTGGGCTGTTTTTAGAGACCTGCTTCCAAAATATATAGTACTGAGAGGGGAAAAAGAGTAAATTTACAGTGGAGAAATCTGACAGACACTACTTTAAGTGATCAAAATTAACATCACTAATATAAGTCATGCTGACATCATGTACTGTCCTAGTCTGTTTGGGTTGCTATAACAAAATACCACAGACTGTGTGTAGAAGCTGCTTTTAGCAACAGGCTTAAGCAATAGAAATTTGAGCAAGGCACAAGGGCCCACAGAGACCACCAAGCTGAATGCAAGCAAGCTCAGTAAGTGACCCACCTTGAAATGGTCATAGGCCCTAATTGACCAATGGGCTACTTACAACCAAGCACAGTCAAAAAAAGAAAAGGGGGGAAGTTCTATACCTTTCCATACTTCCTCACTCTGCCCTATAACCATAGCCCATCACCACCACTTTGTGGAAGACAGTCTCTCCTTTGCTGTCCTGCCTGCTGCTCCTTTGCAGTTATTCAGTAAAATTCTATCTCCTTCATTCTGCTTTGGCTGAATTCTTTCTCCCCTCCCTCGCCATGCCACCAACCTCCATCCAGTTGGAATGCACCACATTTGGTGGCCCTTATGGGGAACCTCTGGCGGTCCAGGACTCTCCCTGGATTCTCCAGGCATTTCTTGGGACTTTCCCTTCAGTGGACCAACTCTAGAACCCCATGGAGAACTAATGTCCTCTGGCTGAGGTTCTCCTCTGGCAGGATCCAAAGTCCCAGGGGAACCTGCTTGACAGCCTTTGCCAGAAAGGGTGAGGGATTTCCCCTCCTGCCCTTCTGAGGGATCTTTCCCTCCCCTTCCTTTCTCTTTTGGGTCCTTCAGTGGTCTAACCCTAGTACTCCTCAGACAGTTGAAGGTCTCTGGCCAGGGCAGCTCCCTGGTGGGCTCTGAAGGTCTGAAGAAAAACAGGTTGAACTTTGCCTATGAGGTTGTCTTTGCCTATGAGGACAAAGGATCTCTTTCTTCTCGTCTCCACTCCCTCTCTTCTGAGGCCTCCATTCCCAATGTGCAGCCCAATTGGCAGCCTCAGCTCAACCGGATGGAATCTACACATGCTACAGACTCAGCTGATGCTGGCTGACTCCTAGCTGCCATGCTTCTTTTGCTCTCCCTCCCTTCCTTTGTTCCCACTTGTCCAGCTGCCATCTTGATCTAGGAGCAAAACGCATTCCTCCATATCTGAGTAGTGAGTCCTCCCCCTCCTTTTCCTGGTCTAGTTTGGCCACCTGATGTCCCGCCTCCTCTGTTACAAGGGACACCACAGCAGGGATTGCTATTGTCATCTGTCACAACCCTCTCTTTAGTGGGACACCTCAGTAGGGTCAGTTGCCTCAAAAAATGTCCAGTCCTTTCTCAGGTCAGTGGGACATCCTGACTGAAATCCCGACCACTAGTCAGAGCTCCCTTCGCTTTAGTGGGATACCCCTTTGGGTCTTTCCCACTATGGGACAAATCCCCTCTATTCCTTTGGACTCACTCTTGGGCTATGTTCTTAAAAACTGGAACAAATTTGACCCCCAAAGCCTGAAGAAAAAGTCTCATCTTTTTATGTTATGTTTCCTGACCTCAGTACAAACTCCCAGATCAAGAGGTATATCCCCTCCATGGAACTCTTTCTATAACATATAAGAAGGTTGACTTCTTTTCCAGAACTCCTCCAATGGGTGGGAGGTCCCATACATGCAAGCCTTCATGGCATTGTCCGCAAAATCCTGACATCCACAAAAACTGTAGAATGTACTTTGTTCAGTTTCATGGCCCTTCTGACCCTGTGGACACCCTAGATGACCCATCTTTTATTCCACTCTATAATCTTTTCCCTACCCCTGAAGGCCCAGGGGTTCCCCTGGACTTAAACCACCCACTTTAGATTTTCCCACAGGTACCCAAGGTAAAAATTAACAGTGGGGAACAAACTGATTGACATTTAGTAGACACAGATACAACATATTTGGTATTAAAGCTAATTTAAGCTTGTTAATGTAATTAAAATAGATGTATTTTTAGAAATATCCACATTAAATATAAAATTTTTATTCTATCAAGGTTTACTAAAAACAAAAAAGCTCAAGTTATTTCTGTTGCAATTTGTCAGCAAAAGATGGCCTAAAATGATGGTTAACTTTGTCTGTCTCATAAAATTCTTTTTTTTTTTTTTAAATATTTTTTATTTATTTATTAGTCAGAGAGAGAGAGCAAGAGCGAACACAGGCAGACAGAGAGGCAGGCAGAGGCAGAGGGAGAAGCAGGCTCCCTGCCCAGCAAGGAGCCCGATGTGGGACTTGATCCCAGGACGCTGGGATCATGACCTGAGCCGAAGGCAGTGGCCCAACCAACTGAGCCACCCAGGCGTCCCTGTCTCATAAAATTCTAATGGATAATTTTAAGATCACTTTTTTTTTTTTTAAGATTTTATTTATTTATTTGACAGACAGAGATCACAAGTAGGCAGAGAGGCAGGAAGAGAGAGAGGGGGAAGCAGGCTCTCCACCGAGCAGAGAGCCCGATGCGGGCCTCTATCCCAGGACCCTGGGATCATGACCTGAGCCAAAGGCAGAGGCTTTAACCCACTGAGCCACCCAGGCGCCCTTAAGATCACTTTCAAAATCTATGGTAACCTGAAACTTTAAAGTTTTGCTAAGTCAAATGATAAATTAGGTTGAATTCGTTACATATCTAAGTCTTTTCCAAATAAGATAAAAAACTGAAACATTAATTACTAAACATAAGATTTATCTGGTTTGACTTCTTATTGTAGAGAAAGTAAAGATATTTGGGTCTGTTGAAAAACATGCTTTGTGCCTTATTAAAAGATTGTACTATGGGGGCACCTGGGTGGCTCAGTCGGTTGAGTGTCTGATGCATGATTTCACCTCAGGTCATGATCTAAGGTCATGAGACTGAGCCCCAAGTTGGGATCCATGCTCAGCATGAATCTGCTTGAGACTCTTTCTCTCCCACCCCCTCTTGCCCTTCTCCACACTTGCTCATAATCTCTCTCTAAAATAAACAAAATCTTGGGGCACCTGGGTGGCTCAGTAGGTTAAGCCTCTGCCTTCAGTTCAGGTCATGATCTCAGGGTCCTGGGATCCGGTCCCGCATCGGGCTCTCTGCTCAGTGGGGAGCCTGCTTCCCCCTCTCTCTCTGCCTGCCTCTCTGCCTACTTGTGATCTCTCTCTCTCTCTCTCTCTGTCAAATAAATAAATAAATAAAATCTAAAAATAAATATCTTTAAAAAAAGATTGTCCTATGAAAAATGCATATTTCTAAAAATTATGAAATGTATTCATAAATTTGTCATCTAAAGAATCCTACTATAATAGCTCACAATCACTTACTACTGGAGACTAAGGTTTCTAAGAGCTAAAATTCTGCTAAGTGTAATTAAGACTGATGGAAATAAGGAAAGCAACTCTGTGTACTAATAAAGTAGGACATGTATAAGAAAGGTATAAGAAGTGATGGTACATTTCTGTTGATGTAAAAGAAAGCAATTTTGTCCTAAAACAAGACTGGTTATTTAGAGAGAAAAGGCTTAGGACAAAATCTTAATGCAAAAGAAAGTCGTAGAAGGTTTGTGAAGGAAAAGCTTTAGAAAAGAACTTAATGTGCAGTCAGGACCAAAATTTGAAAGGAGTGAATTTTAAAAGTACGTTGGTATAAGATTGAAATTCTGCTTAACTCTCTGTTAAAAAGGACGAAGTTTTCTTGGATTGTTGGTCTGTTCCTGATAAGAAAGTGTAAATAGGGGGTGTTTGGGTGGCTCAGTCCATTAAGTGTTAAGCAGTTAAGCCTCTGCTTGTGGCTCAGGTCATGATCTCAGAGTCCTGGGATCAAGCCCCTGCTCAGCAGGAAGTCTGCTTCTCCCTTTCCCTCTGCCTGCTCCCCCACCTAACTCGTGCTCTATCTCTCTCAAATAAAAAAGATAAAGTCTTAAAAAAAAGTGTAAACAAAAGGTGTTTTTCTTTTTTCTTTTCTTTATCCATCCAGATAACCAAAGTTTCTGTTTGTCTTTATTGGTCTCTGATTACTTAAAATGCCTCAAAATTTATAATGATCTGTAATCCTATTTAGGCAAGTGCTTTAAAACTTTCTGAGGATTCTAACAAACTTCCCTGAGAGATTTCAATTGTAAATGAAGTTTTGGGTTTTTTTTTTAACTAATTAGGCTTGTTTATTTGACATGTTAATTTTCTTGGGAAGCATTCTCAAACAAATAACAATAAGCCTTAGGCTGTATTGTATGGGTAAATGCAATAACTGTTCAAAAAAATATATATGAAATTTCTGAAGTTTTAATATGTCTTGCTTATAAGGTCATGACTTGAAAATTTGGTTATTGAAGTGTTGTGTGTCATAGAAATAACTGGATATCCTTGTAAACTACATTATAATGAACTCTCATATCAGATCTCTAAATATATCCATTTTTTTGAGTCTTTTGTTATTTTTAGTTATTGTTCTGATGCTCTTGCTGAATGAGTTTTGTCTTTAAGGAGATTCATGAAAACGATTTTTGACAAAAACAGGTTTTTGATATCTTTGAAATCATAAAACTAAAAGGGGTAAGAGTTTCCAGGACTAAGAGAAAAGGCTGCATCCAAACATGTAGATTAGTGATATGGGACTGAATGAATTGTGGAAGGGAATTATAGTTTTTATGACTCTTATTTAAAACCTTGTTGGTGTCTAATATTTGTTCTTACAGATTGAGGAAGTTTTCTCTTAAACTATCTATGACTTACGGAAATGTGATAAAGTATTCCTTTGTGAACAAACTGAAACATTTAACTTTTCTCCCTACTGGATCCTCTGAAATTCAGAAACTGTTAGTGAATATTCTTTCTTTCATGGAAATTGTAATTATTTGCATAAATTCAATGAGAATCTTTTCTCCTTGTAACAGGACACAATTAGAAACATTGGTTATTTTACCAAGGCTTTGACTGGAGACATGCATAGACTCAGATTATCACCAGACAGCTTCAAGGAACTAAGATTGACTTTATGAAGCCAATGAAGCCCCTTGAAAATGTTGGCCAGGTACCTTGCTTACAGAGTTCCCAGCAGCCTTACCAGGTGAGTAAAAAATCTCAACTATCAAAGGTCTTTTATTCAGGCTTCTATTTCTCATAATGATAAGAATTTTATTTTGTTGTCTTTCCTGATGTTTCTCCACATGGTGCCAAGATTCCATTACTGCCATAAGTTCTCTACTCAGATGATCCTCTCTACTCAAGGAGATTTGTACATGTTGCCCACCTTGGATCTGGCTGCCCCATCTTTCATACTTCCTACATATGAATTTCCACTGACCAATGTTGCCCATAGGTAGGGACGACTTTTCTACACCCTCATTCAGCAGGAAAAAGCTACTGAAGATGAGACCTCTGCCTAAATGCCAAAAATTTGTCATTGCTGGTTTGCCAGGGGGGAATATAGAGGCTGCTTTTAGGCAACAGTCTTGAGCGACGGAAACTCAAGCAAGGCACAGGGGTCCATGGAGACCACCGAGCCAAATGCAACCAGACTCATTAAGTAACTCACCTTGAAATGGCCACAGGCCCTAACTAACCAGTGGGCTACTTACAACTAGGTACAGTCACCAAAAAAGGGGAAATCCCATACATTCCTGCATTTCCTCACTCCACCCTATAACTATAGCCCCTCACCACCACCTCATGGCAGACAGTCTCTCCTTTGCTATCCTGCTTTCTGCTCCCTTGCAGTGTATTTAATGAACTTCTATTTTCTTTGTCCTGCCTTAGGTGAATTCTTTCACTGCCAACACTGCCATCCCCTACCCAACTGGAATGCACCACCCTTGGGTGGCTTAAACAACAAATACTTATTTCTCACAGTTCTGGAGGCTGGATGCCCAAGATCAAGGTGATGGCAGACTCCATTTCTGGTGAGAGCCCTCTTCCTGGCTAACAGATGACCACTTTCTTTTCCCACTGTTTATTCACATGGCAAAGAGAGGGAGAGAAAGCAAGCTATCTCTTACCGAATCTTAACAGGCATTAATCCCATCGTGAGGGCCCTATTCTGATGACCTCATCTAAATGTAACTACTTCCCAGAGGCCTTACCTCCCACCTACAAATTTCAGCAGACACAAGCATCCAGTTCATAATATGTACCCCTTGATATGATGTAATGAGAAGGGTACTTTTCATCTGTGGTACTCTTCCCCGTATCAATAATCCCATCTGATCTATGAGAAAACATTAGACAAGCCCAAATTGAGAAACAGTCTACAAGATCCTAGACCAGTACTCCTCAAAACTATCATGGTTATGAAGAATAAACAATAAAGATTGATTAAACTGTTACAGACCATGTTACAGACCTGGCAACTTAGTGTGGCATTATAGGAACAGAAAAACCTGGTGAAATCTGAATAAAGTCTGTCGACTACTTAATACTATTGTATCAATGTTAATTTATTGGTTTTGACAAACCTAACGAAGTTAGGTAAGACATCAACATCAGGGGAAACTGGATGAAGGTTAGACAGTGTATATTCTTTCTGTAATGTAATTTAAAAAATTATTCAAAAACCAGTTTATTTAAACATCTTTGTTGTTTGAAGATAGCCAGGACTTAAAAGAGCCAAAATTCCTGCGAAAAAGGGAAGTGCACTGAAGTGAGCCTGGCCTTATGCCCAGTTCCCCTTTGAGGCATAGCCATAGGGGTAATAAGTGCCATAGGGCTGAGAGACACCGAGGCTTTTGTGGTGGGTCTTTGCTGACTCATAAGAAGTGTTGGTCCTGAAGTCTTAGAAACTAAGCAGGGTCCTCAGAAGTCCCACATGATGAGGAAGAGCAAGCAACTTCATGACGATGAAGCTCAGGGCTCACTAAGGAGTTATAAGGACCTCAGAGCTCCAATTAGTATCCCAGGAGAGCTACACCTGAGGAATGAAGATGAAATGGAAATAGTTTGAGCCTTCTAAAGACTAAAATTGGTTTCAAACCAACTTGGGCTCAGACTGGACTAAGTTGGCCCACACTTATTCGAACTGCTGCTAGAGGCAAAAGCAAATTCTCTCTGCAGGAAAGTAAAATCATGAAAGCCTCAAATTATTTCTACATTTTTTATACACAACATATGGCATTCAATAAAAAATCTAAGTGATATGGAATAAGGCAAGAAGGCTAAACATACATAGAATTAGAATTTCAGAACTAGAGAAAAAGAGTGAATGAAAAAAAGTTCTATTGGAAGAGAATATGGCTGAGGGGTAAAAGATGTCAAGTCATAGATCAAAGAAGCTCTTTGAACATCAAGAATAAATATAAGGAAATACACATGTAGTTACACCATACTAAAACTGCTGAAACTCAAGACAAAGAACACTCTTTGAAAGCAACCAGAGGAAAAAAGACACATACTTTTAAAAGAACAACAAAAAGATTGGCAGTTTTTCAACAGAAATTATGGAAGTCTTGAGGACAAGTCAATGGAATCTTTATGGAGTGCAAACAAAATAACCCCAACCTAGACTTCTATTCTCAGTGAAAAAATTCTTCCAAGATGAAAGTAAAGTAAAAATATTTCCAGTCAAACAAAAACAAAATGCATTTCTAGCAGATGGGAATAAAAGGAATACTATAGAGATCTACAATAAGATTAACAGCTGACTTCTCATCAGAAACCATGAAGGCCAGAAAGCAGTAAAAACATAATCAATATGCCAGGGGTAGGGGGAGATTACCAACCAAGAATCCTATATCCAGCAAAACTATAACTCAAAAAGTTAGACATTCACAGAAAATTAATCATCAATAGACCTTCTCTATAAGAAATACTAATCAGAATCTTAAGCTGAAATGAAAGGACACTTGGCAATAATGTGAAGATTAATTGTAATCCTCAGGGAAACCACAAAGAGGAAGAAGAAGGAGGAAGAGGAGGAGGAAAAGGAGGAGGGGGAGGGAGAGGAGGAGGAGGGGAAGAAGAAGAAGGAGGAGGAAG
>RCUC01114004.1:0-11877 GCA_003697995.1 Taxidea taxus jeffersonii | reverse complement strand
GGGCTCTCTACCCAGCGGGGAGCCTGCTTCCCTTCCTCTCTCTCTGCCTGCCTCTCTGCCTACTTGTGATCTCTATCGGTCAAATAAATAAATAAAATCTTAAAAAAAAAAAAAAGGAATGGTGAGCTGTTTGAATAATTGTGGCAGGTCACTCACTCTTAGTCTCAGTTTTTTTAATTAAAAACTTTATTAATTTATGACACTTTTTATTGAAAGGAGAGGGGGCACCTGGGTGCCTCAGTTGGTTGAGTGTTCAGTTCTTGGTTTGAGCTCAGGTTATGATCTCAGGGTTTTGGGATCAAGTCCCAGGTCCACCTGCTCCCCCTACCCATTGTGAGCTCCGTGCTCAGCCTGCTTGAGATTCTCTCCCCCTGCTGAGCAGAGAGCCAGATGCAGGGCTCAGTCCCAGGGCCCTGGGATCATGACTCAAGCTGAAGGCAGCCGCTTAACCAACTGAGCCACCTAGGTGCCCCACTTAAATCTTTCTAAAAAAAGGGGCGCCTGGGTGGCTCAGTGGGTTAAGCCACTGCCTTCGGCTCAGGTCATGGTCTTGGGGTTCTGGGATCGAGCCCCACATTGGGCTCTCTACTCAGCAGAGAGCCTGCTTCCCCCTCTCTCTGCCTACTTGTGATCTCTCTGTCAAGTAAATAAAATCTTTAAAAAAAAAAATCTTTCTAAAAAAGGAGAAAAAAAATACCTTCCTTAAAAATTGAGATACTGGGGCACCTGGGTGGCTCAGTGGGTTAAGCCTCTGCCTTCGGCTCAGGTCATGATCCCAGGTCCTGGGATCGAGCCCCGAATTGTGCTCTCTGCTCAGCGGGGAGCCTGCTTCCTCCTCTCTCTCTCTCTGCCTGCTTGTGATCTCTGTCTGTCAAATAAATAAAATGTTAAAAAAAAATTGAGATACTAAGTTTGTATTACATTCCATTCTTGGTACATGGAAAGCACTCAGTATTTTAGGGTCATACAGATTTTGAGCTAGAAACTGGCTCAGGTGGATTTTTAGTTCTTATTTTTTTTTTTTAATTTATTTATTTGACAGAGAGATCACAAATAGGCAGAGAGGCAGGCGGGGGTGGGGGGCGGGAAGCAGGCTCCTGGCTGAGCAGAGAGCCTGATGCGGGATTCGATCCCAGGACCCTGGGATCATGACCTGAGGCAGAGGCTTAACCCACTGAGCCACCCAGGCGCCCCAGTTCTTATTTTTCTTTACGGGTAAGGAAACCAAGGCCACAGAGCTTATTTGCCAGAGTTTTCTCATCATTGGCTGCATAGCTGGCTTTGGAATCTTGTTCCTTTTTCTTTCTAGGATAACATTTAGGGGCACCTGGGTGGCTCAGTGAGTTAAGGCCTCTGCCTTCGGCTCAGGTCATGATCCCAGGGTCCTGGGATCGAGCCCCGTGTCGGGCTCTCTGCTCTCAGTGAGCCTGCTTCCCCCTCTCTCTCTGCCTGCCTCTCTGCCTACTTCAGATTTCTGTCTGTCAAATACATAAATAAAAATAAAAAATCTTTAAAAAAATTTAAAGTCCAGTTAGTTGGGGCGCCTGGGTGGCTCAGTGGGTTAAAGCCTCTGCCTTCAGCTCAGGTCATGATCCCAGGGTCCCGGGATCGAGCCCCGCATTGGGCTCTCTGCTCAGCAGGGAGCCTGCTTCCCCTCTCTCTCTCTGCCTGCCTCTCTGCCTACTTGTGATCTCTGTGTGTCAAATAAATAAATAAAAAGTCTTAAAAAAAAAAAAAAAGTCCAGTTAGTTAACCTACAGTGTAATATTAGTTTCAGGTGTATGATATAGTGATACTAATATATAGTTTTTTTAAAAGATTTTATTTATTAGGGTGAGAGAGTGAACACATGCTCATGGAGTGGGGAAGTAGAGGAAGAGGGAGAAGCAGGCTTCCCGCTGCCAGTCAGGGAGCCTGATGTGGGGCTCCATCCCAGGGCCCCAGGATTAGGACCCGAGCTGAAGACAGTTAACCAACTGGGCCACCCAGGCACCCCTAATATAACATATTTCTTAAGACTTGTTTTTAAAATTGGTGTTTATTCAGTAATCTAAGAAAAGATTCACCTATCCAAAAAAAAAAAAAAAACCGTTTCTGAAGTTTTCCGAGTTAGCAAAGGCTCTACTCTAATCTTACTCTTGTTTTGTCACGTTTCAAGTGAAAGTGTGTCTTTAATCCTCCATTTAAAAAAAATTTATTTGGAAGGGAGCCCTTGAGGGGGAAGGAGTAGAGGGAGAGGGAGAGAGAGAACCGCAAGCAGACTCTGTTCAGAGCCTGATCTGACTCAGGGCTTGATCCCAGGACCCCAAAATTTGACAGAGAGATGACTTGGGCTGAAACCAAGAGTTGGGTGCTTAACTGACTGAGCCAACCATGTGCACTCTTTAGTTTTTAATTAATGAAGTTTCTCTATTGTTTCTGCCAGGGACTCTTTTCCTTTCTTCTGTGACTATCCATTTCTGATACTCATTCTACATGGCAAGTAGGTTTTACCTGATATGCCAATTCTGATTGATTGGAATGTTATGTAGAGGATTTGTCTTTTTTTTTTTTTTATGATTTATTTATTACAGAGAGAGTGATTGAGAGAATGAGGGGGAGGAGGGGTAGAAGGAGAAAGACTCCCTGCTTGAGCAGGGAGGACTCGATTCCAGGACCCTGAGATCATGACCTCAGCTAAAGACAGAAGCTTAACTGACCGAGCCACCCAGGTGCCCTATGCAGAGGGTTCTGAGATTTCTTTTGGCCTTAGGAAAGAAATGTGGATAGAAGTGGTGAGGGGAGTCTTTATATCATGGGCACCAGACGTTATCTGTTGCCTGGAGCCTAGCAGGCTTCCCAGTTGGTCTCTTCATGTCCAGATACTTCTTCCATACTCCATAGCCATAAGAATCTTCCCCAAACATCTTTCACTTACCCACTTACTACTGAGAAACTTTCAGCGTGGCTCTCATTACTAGCTGAATTGAATCCAGACTCTCTGGCCTGCCAAGTCCCTCTGCAGACTGCACAATGTATTTATTCTCTAGCATAAATCAGATTATGCCAATGTAGTCCTCTCATCCTCTTCAGCATAGGTCTTTAATGGCTTAGCCCAGATCTTCTCTTGTAGTATCTCACCATATTTACCTTTGGAAAATGTGGTTTCTCCTGTGCTGCTAAAGCTTTTGGCAGGTATCAGTCCCGTGGTATTGAATGCATAGTGCCTTATATTTAAGTGCAGCAGCTTCTCCCCTTACAAACTCTGTTTAGAATGAAATCAGATGGTAGCATAGCTACTGCCCAGAACGAAAGTGGGTTAAGTCTACCAACAGATGGGTGGTTTTTTTTTTGTTTGTTTGTTTGTTTTTTTGGGAGGGGGAGGTTATTTATGACTGTGGTCATTTCATAGTCAGCCATCCCTGATGTTTTTAAATTCTCTGTGTTTATACTTACTGTTCTTAAAGCTGTCATTTTCAACAAGTGCAGCAGCAGTATTGACAGTGCCAGTCAGAAGAAAACGGTTAATTATGGTAGAAATGAGAGATTGGGGCACCTGGGCTGGCTCGGTCAACAGAGCACGTGATTCTTGATGTCAGTGTGGTTCAGGTCCTGCATTGCGTGTAGAGATTACTAAAATAAGTAAACTTAAGGTAATGAGAGATTTAAAAAAATTAGTAGGAAAATGATGGCTGGGGACAGGATGAATTATTCTGAAGGAGAGCGAACGAAAAGTACCATGGTTTAGTCAGTAATAATCAGCCAAGAATAAAGATAATTAATGGATGAAATGCGAAAACTTGGAAGTTTGCAGCTAACCATGCTGATTTGGGAGAAGGCTAAAGTAAAGTAGTTAAAGTGCTGCTGAAACATGTCAGGACTTGCAGGTAGTGCTCCAGGTTCACGGTCATTGAGTACAGGGTCTCAGGTGGCTCCTGTGACACTAGAGAAGGTTTCATAGAAAAGGTTGGGGCGCCTGGGTGGCTCAGTGGGTTAAGCCTCTGCCTTTGGCTCAGGTCATGATCTCAGGGTCTTGGGATTGAGCCCTGCATCTGAGCCCTGCATCGGGCTCTCTGCTCAGCAGGGAGCCTGCTTCACCACCTACCCCCCCCCCCCCCCCCCAGCCTACTTGTCATCGCTCGATCTCTCTCTCTCTGTCTGTCAAATAAATAAATAAGTAATCTTTAAAAAAAAAAAAAAAGTTGTCTTTTGGGAAAAGATGCCCAGTAGAATGTTCATATATTGGGTCTGTAAGCTTCAAAACCTCCTCCTGTCCAAATGTGGATGATACACAAGAGATTTTTAAAAATGTGTTGCTCAGTATGCTGTGGTTTAGCTCAGGTCGGTAGACAGTTATTCCTTACTGTGGTAGATTGCATTTTAATTAGCTATATTAAAATATGATCTACATAAAGTTCACCCTTTTTAGTGTATAGCTCGAGTTTTCACAAACATAGAGCCGTGGAGCCACCACCACAATTAGAGTGTCACTTGAAGGTTTCCTTGTGCCTCGAACCTGTCAGTCCCCTTCATCTAACCCTGGCAATTATGGTCTTTTTCCTGTTGTCATAGTTTTGTCTTTTCTGGAATGTCATTTAAATGGAATCGTACAGTATACAGCCTTTTGTGATTAGTTTCTCTGATGTAGAATAATGGGTTGAGATTCATTTGTGTCACTGCATGTAATAGTAGTTTCTTCCCCACAGTTCATCGAGTGTTGGACAGTTGTTAGCAGTTTTGGCTATTATGAATGAAGCTGCTATAAGTATTTGTATATAGGTTTTGTGTAGTCATGACAATTTCATTTACCTTGGGTAAGTACATAGAAATGGGATTGCTCAGTTGTATGATAAAGTTTATTTAGTTTGAAAAGTAATTGCCAAACTGTTAAAGTCCTGTCCTATTTTGTATTCCCCTCAGCAGTGTATGAGATTTTTTAATTGCTCTAATTCCTTGGGAACACTTGGTATGTTAATCTTTAATTTCAGCCAGTCTAGTGGTATTTCATTGTGGTTTGAATTCACATTTCTTTATTGCCTAATGATATTGAACTTCCTTTCACATGCTTGTTTGCCAATTATATATCATCTTTGGTGAAAAGGAACTATTTGGGCTCTAACTTGTTTAGAAGTAAAAGAGCTTCTGAATTTGTATTGTCTTCTAGGTTTAGAGCATCTTAAGGACAGGGACAAGCGCGTTGTGCAACTTAGCCTACTTAATAAGTGGTAAATTCCTTATTGACTGTATGAGCCTGGGTTTCGTTGTTAAGCAGATGAATTTACTCTGTCAAGGAATAGCTGTCATCTCAGAAAGGAACATGCCATTTATTTTATAGGCATACCTTAGTTAAAACTATTCTTTTCAATTTCTCGTTTTCTAGGCCCTGGGGATATTGTAGTAATCAATCCAGATGAGGTCTCTTCCTTCTTGGAGCTTACCTTCTAGTTGGGGGGAGACAAGGCAGAAAGTTCTAACTGCTTCCTCATGGTATGTTTGAGTTGCTAATGCTTGTCTCTTGGAAAGAAGTCTCTTAGATAAGGGGAAGAAAACACACTGCTTTCATCAGAATATAGGCTCTCTTATGAGTAGTCTAGTATTTTTTTAATAGCTAATTTTTTAAATTTAAATTTTATTTTATTTTATTTTTAAAAGATTTAATTTATTTGACACAGAGAGAGAGATCACAAGTAGGCAGAGAGGCAGGCAGAGAGAGAGAGAGGGGGAAGCAGGCTCCCCGCTGAGCAGAGTGTCCAATGCGGGACTTGATTCTAGGACCCTGAGACCATGACCTGAGCCGATGGCAGAGGCTTAACCCTCTGAGCCACCCAGGCACCCCTAAATTTTATTTTTTTAAAGGTTTCATTTATTTATTTGAGAGAGAGCAAGAACACGAGTTGGGTGAGGGGTAGAGGGAGAGAAGCAGACTCCCTGAGAGCACCGGGCCACTCAGGCGCCCCTAATATATATATATATATTTTAAATTAAGTAAGCTCTGTGTCCACTGTGGGGCTTGAACTCAAAACCCTGAGATCAAGAGTCCAGGCTCTGTGGACTGAGAGCCAGCCAGGGGCCCTGAGTAGTCTAGTGTATTGCTAATGTTTTACTCCTAATGCTTTAGGGGTAGCCACTGGCTAGTCACAGAAATCAGTAGGTTTGAGAATCCTTGTGATCTAAGCTTGTGAAAACTGAGTAAGGTTATAATTGAAAGGGAGGGGGAAAAATTACTGAGTGGAACCCACCTTGAGCTTCTTTTCCTGCTTGGGCATATACACTTAATGTAAATATTATACATGTGTACATACAAATATTTTTTCTTACTTGGTTATCACACAATCCTGTTAGATAACCTGTTGCCCTGTCCCATTTTACTTGTGAGGAAGGTAAGGCCCAGAGAAGTTAAGTACCTGTTTAAATTTACTCTGCTAGAAAGTGGCAAAACTGGAATGACTTAATATTGTTGTATCTCTGAAAAGGTCTGCAAGTGAGAGGAGAAGAAAACTGGTGATGGCTTTTTTTTTTTTTTTTTAAGATTTTATTTATTTATTTGACAGAGAGAAAGACACAGGGAGCACAAACGGGGAATGGGAGAGGGAGAAGCAGGCTTCCTGCTGAGCAGGGAGCCTGATGATCCCAGGACCATGACCTGAGCGGAAGGCAGATGCTTACAGACTGAGCCACCCAGGCACCCTGGAATTTTTTTTTTTTTTTTTTAAGATTTTATTTACTTGACAGCATAAGCAGGGGTAGTAGCAGACAGAGGGAGAGGGCGAAGCAGGCTCTCTGCAGATCAGGGAGCCCCACGTGGGGCTCAATCCCAGGACCCTGGGATCATGACCTGAGGTGAAATCAGATGCCTAACTGACTGAACCACTCAGAAGGCCCTGGTGATGGACTTAAGGACAATTACAATTAGCTTCTTATTTTAATTGACCAGGAATTTGCTTCACCTGGTGAAGAAATGTACTTCAGAGGCTCCTTAGGATGAACAATGGAGAAGAAAGTGAGGAATTTGCATTTATGATGGATACAGAATTTAGTTGTTTACAGTCTGTAAATGTTATAGGAAGTCTGCATATTTTTAACCCAGTCTGAAAGGTTAGAGAATAAGAACCCCTGTTGACAAAAACTTTTTTCCTATATAAAATGTGTTAGGTAGCATTTCTGAATTGAGTGGTAGTAGTAGTAGCAGCCATTTTACTGAAAAAAGTTTAGGTATCTGTGATGGGAAAACAATTTATGGAGAACTTTCTGTTTATATAATGATAGTTACCATTTATCGTGGACCTATTAGGTTTCAGGAACCGTGCCAAGTGCATTACTTCTTTTTTTTTTTTTTTTAAGATTTTATTTATTTATTTGAGAGAGAGAGCATCAGAAGAGGGAGGGTCAGAGGGAGAAGCAGACTCCCTGCCAAGCAGAGAGCCCGATGCGGGGCTTGATCCCAGGACTCCAGGATCATGACCTGAACCGAAGCCAGCCACTTAACCGAATGAACCACCCAGGCACCTGTCTATATCCTTTACTCCTTAGAACAGGTCAGCCTGTCAGGTTGGTAGTGCCATATCCATTTTACAGATGAGGAAGTGGTAGTTCAGGGAAATTAAGGAACTTGCTCAAGGTCAAAGAGCTAGGAAGTGATGAAGCTCAGACTCTAAGCCTGTGAGACTTAAGCACGTTTGCATTTATTTATTTATTTATTTATTTAAACAGGGAAAAAAACCCCAAATTTAAATTTGTAGGTACAGAAGCCCCACAAAAATATGAGACCAGGAGGCAGTCAGGCAATGGAGGCTCACATGCCATCCTGAGCTGAGGAAAGAGATGGGGTTGGGGCTTCAAAGGGAAGGAGGGCAATTTGCAGGAAGATGAGAATAGCAGATGTTTCCTAGGCAGATGTTGGCCCTGCCATGTAGGTAAGTCTTTCAGATAAAAAAAAAAATTACCTCTGGTAATAACTCTCTTTCAGGGCCAAACTCCCCATCTAAATTTCTTTTAGGCAATTTCTTTTAGCTATCATCAGTCAGTTTTTCTTGAGTCTACTGAGACTTGATTGAGACTTGATTGCCTTCAAGTTAAAATAATCTACATGCTGGGGCACCTGGGTGGCTCAGTGGGTTAAAGCCTTTGCCTTCGGCTCGGGTCATGATCCCAGGGTCCTGGGATCCAGCCCCGCATCGGGTGCTCTGCTCAGCGGGGAGCCTTCTTCCTCTCTGCCTGCTTCTACTGCCTGCTTGTGATCTCTATCTGTCAAATAAATAAATGAAAATCTTAAAAAAATATATATATACATGCCCAAGTGGCATACTCTGTTCCCTTCAGTCTTAGAGAATAGGCCAGTTCAGTTAAACAGTTGTGTCTCATTTTAGGAGGCAGAAATGCAGTTGGACTCCCAAAGTTAGGTCTGTGGTGCAAGCAATTAGATATTTAGTAAGAAGCATTTCTATGGAAACAAAAGGAAAATAACAGTTAATGCCTGGAGAAGATTATACTCCCAGTTTCTGAGTTCTGAAGGCAGCCAGTCAAGGAGACTTTTAGATATCTGGCTCCAAACCTCTTCAGATGGAGTGAGAAAGAGCAGCAGCAACCTGACAGATTTTTCTGGTTGGCAGTTTGAATGTCTCTGGTGACCCTTCTGTGACGCGGAGGCATTAAGATTGTCCGTACATGAGCTATTGTGGTGATTTCTTTGAAGTTTATATCAAGATGTCCAGCTCTAGCTTGTTTGCCTGGCTTCTACGGCGCTCTCAGCTGCAGCTGCCCTGGAGGAAGCTGTGTCCAGCCAGCGAAGGTCCTTTGCAGGTCACCAAACTGTCAGGGGGCACGGGGTGGGGGGTGATTTTTCCTTCTTTCTTTCTAGGTTCTTTGGTTACTCTAATACACTGTGGTCATTTGCTCAGGGTCAGGCATCCTCAGTGAACTAACTCTAGGCTCCATGAAAGCAGGGATGGATGGTGGTGTCTGCCATTCTGCCTCTTGCCACCAGCACTTCTCTGCATCAGTGTTCTCACTCCCCCAAACCCACATTCCCAATTGGAAGTAGCAAGTTGCAAACTATTGTAGTAATTTGCGGAGGTTTCTGTCTTTTCTTTTAATTTTTTTTTAAAGATTTTTAATTTATTTATGACAGATAGTGAGAGAGGGAACAGAAGCACAGGGAGCTGGAGAGGGAGAAGCAGGCTCCCTGCTGAGCAGGAAGCCCATATTGGGCTCGATCCCAGGACCCTGGCATCATGACCTGAGCCGAAGGCAGACACCTAACTGAGCCACCCAGACACCCCTACTTTTTTTTTTTTTAAGATTGATTGATTTATATGATAGAGATCACAAGTAGGCAGAGAGAGGGGAAGCAGGCTCCCCGCTGAGCAGAGAGCCCAATGTGGGGCTCCATCCCAGGACCCCGGGATCGTGACCTGAGCCGAAGGCAAGAGGCTTTAACCACTGAGCCACCCAGGCGCCCCTGTCTTGTCTTTTTCTATATCACATTCCAAAACTTTGTGAAGAGCTACTAAGTCAGCTCCCGGGCTGAGGCGTGCAGACCAAGGAAAGAATTTGTGGAGTGAAGGCCTCGGGCTTTCCTGGTGGCCACTCGCTCCGCTGCACCCAGCCCCACCATCGCCCTCCTGGCGCTAGGGCAAAGTGGAGGCGCCCCGCCCTTCCCACAGGGGCCGGGAACGCGCTTTCGCTTTTATTTATTTATTTATTTATATATTTTTTATTTTTTTTTTTTTTTAGATTTATTTATTTATTTATTTGACAGACAGAGATCACACAAGTAGGCAGAGAGGCAGACAGAGAGGGGAGGGGAGAAGCAGGCTCCCTGCCGAGCAGAGAGCCCGATGTGGGACTCGATCCCAGGACCCTGGGATCATGACCCCAGCCGAAGGCAGCGGCTTAACCCACTGAGCCACTCAGGCGTCCCGCGCTTTCGCTTTTAATAACTGCTCGGCTGCTTCTAGTGTAGCTCTCTGACAAAACCGATAAAAGTCCATGAAAACGGTTCAGTCATTATTGTTAGCCATAAAATGGCTTCAGTTATTCATACCTTAGTCCTGGCAGTTATATTTATTTATAAATGAATCTGGATCTAAAAGTTCATGACTTTTATTTTAAAACCTGAAAATAGTGTTATAAACGGTGGTTAGTTTTCTTTACCTGCCTATTTTTTCAGATTGTCAGTTGTAACCCATAATTAATTTGAACTAAGTGTTGTATATATCATGGGTTGAGAAGGTGTTTGTGGTTTGAACTGAGAACCCAAACACCACTTATGATGTTTCTATAGGAAAATTAGTGTAGAACCCACTTCTCCATTCTCCTCCCTGTGTTAGTCAAGTTAGAGGCTGCATAACCCTGGGGCTAGGACACACTGAATAAGACTTGGCACACATTAGTCTTCCAGAGAGAAAGGATTAATAGTTGAGGAAATGATTGCTGACTTTAGGGAAATTAGTGCCGCAGTTATGTGTATGGGCCAGACCATCATTTTAGGCGATCAAACATTTTATTCTTAATTACTGCAACACATTAATTTTGTCCACCAGATTAACCTAGCTTACCTCTTGCTGTTAGACTTAAACTCTAATTTTGTTCAGAAATCACGCTGTTCCCAAGCCCAAGGTCCTCTTCACCTTTCCATGATCCAGCCTAGGGATTGGCAGGCTTTTTTAGTAAAGAGCCAGATGACTTAGTCTTTGCATGCCACATACAGTCTTTTTTGTGTATCTATTAAGTCTTGGGACATAAAAAAGAGCATTTGCTGACCCTTTATAAAACCCCATTTAATCGGGACGCCTGGGTGGCTCAGTTGGTTAAGCGGCTGCCTTCGGCTCAGGTCATGATCCCAGCGTCCTGGGATCGAGTCCCACATCAGGCTCCTTGCTCGCCAGGGAGCCTGCTTCTCCCTCTGCCTGCCTCTCTGTCTGCCTGTGATCGCTCTCTCTCTCTCTCTAACAAACAAATAAATAAATAAAATCTTTAAAAAAACCAAAAAACTCCATTTAATCTTTTTGGTCCTATTTTCCATCAACTCTTCAAAACATGACCCATTTAAATCAGGATGGTCTCCTTTCTCATCACCTCTGCAGGTACCAAGCTCAGCTTTCATTCCCTTCTTGCTCTTCCTTCATTTTTCTGTTTTTCCATGTCCTCATATTTATCCTCATCCTCATCCTTAGATCCCTTAGATCTAGCCTAAGTCTTCCATTGAAACAAATTCTCATTTTTCTTTTTATTAACTCCTGTAGAACTTAGCTTGTCCCATATGTTAGTGTTTAATTGAGAACATTTCCATATTTTTCTATAGTAGTTTGCTATGAAATACAAGAATAAAGATTGACATTTTCCCTCAAACTATTTTATGGAGAATGCCTAAAATTACTTTTCTTTTCACAGATCAGTGTTCCTTCTATTTGGCATCCTATTCCCTTCCCACAAATCTGAATTTTAAAATTGGAAGCTTGCGTTTCAGATCATCATGACTCATCTTCTTTATTTTACACAGGAGCAGGCACTTTAAATGACTTGTCCAAAGTCATACAACAATTTATTTAGCACCCTAGCTCCTTTCTTTGTGATGTAAGGCCGGCTATTTCATTTGTGCTTGGGTTTCTTCGTCTGTGAAATGGGGATGATGAGTATGAAATGAATTGTGCATGTAAAGTGTTTAAATCCCTGCCTGGTATGTAGTAACTTTTAGCTGTCATTAGCATTTTTGGAAATTGGTAGAAATTACATGAGCAAGTTAAGGCTGGAAAGTGCTTGTTGGTAGGTTTTGAGTAGTGCTGGATGAGTGTATGCAGTTTAGCATTTTGTTGAGCTTGTATGTATACTGTTCATTAATTCAGTAAAAAATTTTTTTAAAGATTTATTTGTTTATTTGACACAGGGAGAGAGAGAGAG
>RCUC01114003.1:0-20645 GCA_003697995.1 Taxidea taxus jeffersonii | reverse complement strand
AATAATTCTGTAATTTTTCTCTAGCATGGCTGATCAAATTTTTTTAAGAAAAATTATTGATTAGAAAAGCCTTTTAATTTCAACACTGTTGCTAAATCGCTTATAAACTTTTAAATTGTTGTCAAAAATGAGAACCCCTATAAAATTCTGTAGCATGTGAACCATGACGTTTGGAGGAATATTCCACAGACTAGCTTCTGGCTCTATACATTTCTAGCCTGGTTTTCCCTCCACCACATACCTGAGTATGTGCCCTGAGTGTCCCAGGATATGAACACTGCATTACAACTTTGGGCCCTGCTCCTCCTTTTCAACATTAGGGGAGTGAGTTTGCACAATGGGTAGCTCTGGACTCCATTTCTACACCAGGAGACTATAATAACCTAACTAGAAATGGAAGTAACTGTGAATCACATACATAGGTTCTAGTCAACCTACCCTAAGTGCAACATAATTCTACATCCTTTAGCTCAGTTCCAGAAATAATCCTGGCTATTTGAACACTGCAGAACACCACAGAGGGAGGTTGGGGTAGACACAGTGAAGACAGCAGTCATAACCATTTGCAGTTAAAACTCTCTGTTTTTGCAAATTTATAAAAGGGTGTGGCTCTGTGAACAATGTGCTAGGGATCCATACGAGTGAGGAACACTGATTCCCAATCATTTTTAGCTTGATAGCCAATCTACTTCCAGCATCTCATGGCACTTGTAGGTACAAAGAAGACAAAAATATTGTTCAGTGAATGAATGAACAGAAGTTACTTCTTTGTGACTCTTCCATGCCACAGTTAAATCAAAGTGCCTTTCAAATTAAATTGGAGCCATTAACCACAGGTTACATTTATCATATTAAAAATGTGCTAAATCTCTGATGTGATGTGGGATCTATTCTTAATACAAAATATATCAAGAAGATTTATTCATTATAAGCACAGATATATTGACCCTTTCTTTTTTCTTTCTGTGGGGAAATTCACAGTTTCTGCATAATTTTATAGCCCTGTCAAGTACATTTTCTCAGGAGTATACCCTAAGCAGCACTGTCACCTGGAATGTCTTACTGCCCAAATTATGGAGCAACTTTCTTCAGTGTATATGTTATATTTGTCTTTTAGGAAGGACAAAGTCTACTCTGTGACCTTTATTTTTTCATTTTTGTGACTCCCAGGGAAAAAGTTGTCTAAATTTTTAAAATGACACTATAGCTAGAAGGAGCTGAAGACTGAAGGCCCGTATTTTCCAGGATGGGGCCAAAATATAGACTTCTTTACATTTTAATTTAACTGACTAATATGAAAACAGATAGAGCTAGAAAGGAAATCTGTGAGTCAGATAAGAACTCTTGTACTGAACAGATGTGCCTAGGATTCCCAGTCCTCCTAATGCTCCTTCATTCTCTTGCCCAGAGTCAGCAGAGCTGTCTCAGTGGTAATCACCAAAGTACCTATAAAACGAAATGATCTCTTGTAAAACCTGACTCTGAGTATCCATTTATGCACCATTGAAAAACCATGTGCCACTCTCTGGATCTGGAATCTTTCCGAGAATGTTAGAATCAAAATGCTTCTTGCAAATGCTGAATTTTTCCAGTTGACATTCAGATTGATAAAGCTGAGAGACGAGAGAAAGCTACGAGGCATACAGTGATATATTAACAGCAAAGTTGTGGGCTTACTGCTGGGCTTTGTCCCACATGCTTAATCCAGGAAAATGGAATCCTGCGATGCCATGATGGAAAAGGGAGGACTCAATTGGACAAATCGACTGAATCAAACTCAGGCAGTATTTCCCACATTGACCTTATTGTATCTTTTTAAATATATTTTTTTAAAGATTTTTAAAATCTCTTTGAGAGAGAGAAGTAGGGTGAGTGAGAGAGAAAGAAGAGTACATGTGGGGTGGGGGGCAGACGGAGAAGAAGCAGACTCCCCGCTGAGCAGGGATCCCAATGTGGGGCTCCATCTCTAGACCCTGGGATCATGACCCGAGGCAAAGGCAGATGCTCAACCGACTGAGCCATCCAAGTGCCCCTAAATGTTTCACTTTTTATAAAAATTTTGAATTAATCTTAGGACCTAATTGAAGCATACACAGTGGTTAGTATGGACAAGCAGATATAGCTAGACAAAGACATCTGTTTTGGACATGGTACTGAAAGAAAGCATACATCCATTATAAGGAAGATTTTTCCATTAGGTGATAGGTGTGTGATTGGTTTAAAAAAATGACACTTTGAGGTACTTTCTCAGAGAGCATGGTACTGGCCACACTAATTGATCAGGAGATTACAGTAAACTCCTTTAAAGTCTCTGGTACCGGGCGCCTGGGTGGCTCAGTGGGTTAAACCCTCTGCCTTTGGTTCAGGTCATGATCTTGGGGTCCTGGGATCAAGCCTTGCATCAGGCTCCCTGCTTAGCAGGGAGCCTGCTTCCCCCGCCCCCCTGCCTGCCTCGCTGCCTACTTGTGATCTCTGTCTGTCAAATAAATAAATAAAATAAAGTCTGTGGCAGATAATTTGCTACTCAACTGTTGTTTATTACATCTTGAAGGAGGGAGAAATAAATCCATTTAAAAAGATTTTTAAAATGGATAAAAATTATGGGCTGCTTATTAAAAATTCTCATAAGTCAGTGTTATAAGCAGATGAGGGCAAGTCATGTTTTATCTAGAAGAACAGACATATTTCAGTTTGATTAGAAAAAAAATAAGATTTTTTTTCTTAGTGTCATTCAGCTAGTGTAATGAAGGTTATTGATTAAAATGTTAGAATCAATAAGGACCTAAAATTGGAGTAGAGGAGATGGGAAGGAGGAAAAAAAGGTTATGGTCTGTCAAGTAAGCTGACAATTAAATGCTCTGTGAAAAATTGATTTTTTAAACGTGAACTGTCAACTGTACTCCTTGGCTCTCTCTGGCATGTGAGAGCATGTAAAATGACAAGTATCTGTTGTTATCAAACTCATACACTAAATATTTGTAAATATCACATACTACCAAAAGCTAATTGTAACATTCAGCCCATATGACTACTTTTACTAATGCTTTGTAAGGAGTTTTGTGTCATGTAAATGCTTGTCATGTCTATGAACAGCCAATGAAACTTAACAGGTTTCTCCTTAGATTCCAGTGATGCATAATAATACAATTACACGTTGTCAGGTTCTTTCTAAAATTTTAGCAGCAATGTTTAAGCCCCTTCCCCTCTTTTTCTAAACTCATCAGTATCAAAATGTGGCAGGTGTGTTGGACTTCTGTAGTCCAACTACCTAACCCAGGATAGGTGAGTTAGCTATTCCTCATGTAGAAGGTCTTCAGACCTTTCATTTGCAAGGAAAAACTGGACAGACCTAGATAAATACATGTGTAAAAAAAACACCAAACTACAGGTAGGTAAATGCAGAAACAGGAAAAAAGACAATAAAAAAACCCATAAATTGAAAAGTAAAGTAAAACGAAATCTGCTCATATGAATTTTACACAGAACATCATAAAGTAATGAACATTTTAGTGAAATGTATGTAAAAGATACCCTTAAAAAGCAATTCAAAGACCAGCTCCTGATAATGTTAGCAAATAAATAGGATCTAAGAACTGCCAAAGAGAAAAAAAAATGTGAAAGAGCATAAAGGAAATGCCTTGAAAGGGAAGGCAAAGGATGAAGGGGCACCAATCCCTGAATTCAGGGGTTGAATTCTGAATTTCCTCAAGGTTGCTCTGGGCCTCACATTCCTGTATTACTAATTAAAAGTTCCTTTTAAAATTTTTACAGTCTTTTAGATTAGGTCCAAGAAACATACTTTTAAAAATATCAATTCATGGGACGCCTGGGTGGCTCAGTGGGTTAAGCCGCTGCCTTTGGCTCAGGTCATGATCCTGGGGTCCTGGGATCAAGTCCCACATGGGCTCCTCCGCCTCTGCCTGCCTCTCTGCCTGCTTGTGTGCTCTCTTTCTCTCTCTCCTTCTCTCTGACAAATAAAATAAAATATTTAAAAATATCAATTCTTATATTTTTAAGATTTTATTTATTTATTCATTTGTCAGAGAGAGAGAGAGAGAGAACACAAGCAGGAGGAGCAGCAGGCACAGGCGGGGGGAGAAGCAGACTCCCTTCTGATCAAGGAGCCAGATGTGGGACTGGATCCCAGGACCCTGGGATCATGACCTGAGCTGAAGGCAGACCCTTAACCTACTGAGCCACCCAGGCATCCCTTAAAATATCAATTTTGATCATAGTGAATATTAATTTCACTGTTTATTTTTCTAAGCTATTGGGCATAAATGGGTATAGATCTATTAACTATCATGCAGACATGTATGAAAAATATTAAGTGTCTTTTAAATTACATGAAATACCAGTAAAGAATAATATCTGATAATAGATTTTACTATAATTCTGTTTAATTGTATGTATATAAACTCTTTCATAAACATAGTTCATTATGTATCTGTTAGATTTAAATAGTTAATTTAGGACCCCCATCATCTAGCTCTTTAATCTCTTTTTAAACAGATGTTCTAACCCCTGGGTGGCTCAGTCGGTTGAATACCTGACTCTTGTACTCAGCTCAGGGTCTTGATCTCAGGGTCATGAGTTCAAAACCTACATTGGGCTCCATGTTAGGTGTGGAGCCTACTTAAAACAAAAACAAAAACAGGTGTTCTATGTAGAAAAATCTATGGTTCATTGTCTAGCCGCTTCCGTATTGGCTGGTGCTTTTTGATTATGTAATTAGGGGAGGGGAAGGAAAATAAGTTTCCCTCTATCCTTCTGAGTTCTTAGCTGAGACCCCAATAGTAAAAAAACATATTAATAAGGAAAAACAGGGGTTTATTAACATGTAAAATTGTGACTAGCTAGGGGATACCCAAAGAAAAATGAGTAACTCTCTGAGGAAGCAGAGTAGGGGGAATATATTCTGTCCCTCTTCATTAGTAACCCAAACTGTCTTGAAGTGCTTAATGGGAGCCTGTGGCATTTGACTCGCTTTTGCTTTTGCACATAGGTGCACTCTGAGCGTGACCCTGGAGCAGGCCATCATTCTGGCCCGAAGCCATGGTCTGCCTCCCCGATACATCATGCAGGCCACTGACGTGATGCGGAAGCAGGTAAGTCTCACGCACTGTATAGGGACTGTTTTACAGGACATGGATTTGAAGATTCCTTTTAATCAGGATTTATTAGTTTTCATCAGAATAATCAGCATTTATCAGGTGTCTCAAGGGTGCCTGGATGTGAGGGACATTTTTCCGGGCGTAGAGGGTAAGTATGGACAAGAAACTCTCCCAGGGATGAAGGCAGTACAGACATCTCTATATGAGGGTTCTCCAAGAAATGTAGCCAATCTGCAAAAAGAGATGTCTGAAGAGGTAATCTGAAGGAGGAAAGGGGTTGACCAGGCGTATCAGGCAGGGGTGGATTTGGGGTTTATGTGAAGGTTGAAGTCAAGGGCTGTATAGCACTTTTGGGGCATTGCAGGTGATTTACTAAGGCTCTGGAAATATATTGAGGAAGAGGGTGGAGACAAGGAAGAGGAAAGAATTGAGGACCCTGCTTGCTCCTGGAGCTCCCAAAGGGAATGCCAAGCCATGCTAAGAAACTTGTGCACTATTCTGAAGAGAAAACACATACCTCAGATTTTCCTTCAGAGGATGAATAGCAATTTTAGGAATGTCTTTAGGTCACTGAAGTGTTTATAGGTGGGAATATACTCTCTTCTCAAGAGAATGAACTTTTGACCTAATACCCAGTGGTATTTGAAATATGACAGTTTGGTTTTTAACTCTTAAAACTCTTTTAAAAAATAAGAAAAATACACTAACCTCCAATTTGTTGATTATTAGGAAAATTAGGAAAAAAATTCTAATAGAAAAACACAACTTAGTATAAATGCAAAAGAAGTCGGAGAAGATCAATTTTATATTTTCTTTTGTCACATTTTTCCCGGGTTACCACAGAAAATTGATTTAACAAATCTCTCTACTTGCTCACTTGGTTTGAATTGCCCAGTGATAGTGAGTGACTTTGTTTGTTTGTTTTTTAAAAATTTCTTTATTTATTTTCAAGAAAGAGAGAAAGGGAAAAGGAGAAAGAGAGTCTCAGGCAGACTCCTGGCTGAGTTCAAGCCCAGTTCAACTCAGAGCCCATCCCACAACCCTGGGATCAGGACCTGAGATGAAACCAAGAGATGCTTAACCAACTGCTCCACCCAGGCACCCCAAGTCACTTAGTTTTTAAGATTTGCTTTTGTAATTAAAACTGCTTTATTTATTCAGGACTTAGTATATAACTCTTACACAGACAACTCCCTGTTGGTCTGCTCCCAAGATTATACTACAGAATGTAAAAGAAAGAAAGAAAGAGAGAGAGAGAGAAAGGAAGGAAGGAAGGAAGGAAGGGAAATCCATGGAAACAGTCATGAAGGAAGGAAGGAAGGAAAGAAGGAAGGGAGGGAGGGAGGGAAGGAAATTCATGGACACAGTCATGAGGCCAGCACCAGTTTAGGGTCTGCAATTCAGAAATAAGGTGCAACAAGTGGAGATATATTGTAGCTTCAGGCTTCAGGTTCCCAGCTGGGAACCCTGAAGCTAGAAACTGAAAACCAAGATCTCACAAGGTCCAAGAGGAATTTGCTAAGGAAATGTTAGATCCACAAGAAGCACAGGACACACGGTGATTCAGCTGGGAAAGGGCAAATACAGATAAAAGGCCAGCAGATTTTGGAAGGATTTTTTGAGTGAATATACAAATTTGGTTTTTAAAAAAGTAGATCAAGGGGCACCTGGGTGGCTTAGTGGGTTAAAGCCTCTGCCTTCAGCTCAGGTCATAATCCCAGGGTCATGGGATCGAGCCCCGCGTCGGGCTCTCTGCTCAGCTTCCTCCTCTCTCTCTGCCTGCCTCTCTGCCTACTTGTGATCTCTCTCTCTGTCAAATAAATAAAATTTTTTTAAAAAGTAGATCAAGGTAAACTTGCGATTATTCCTATCAGGTTGGGTTTGGAATGCCAAAAATACAGAAAGAGACTAAGCATTCTGTTTCACTCTATTGCCATTAGAGTAAGTTTACAGTAAGACTTGGAAGAACCATCTCAAAATCATAGTTTATGGCAAGACTAAGAGACTGGTATTAGCCTGTTTTAGAATAATCTAGTACAGGAGTAATGATGGATTGGCTAGATACACATTCAAACTTATAGACTCCAATAATCAAAACCTTTAAGTTCTCACAACTGAAAACAGAGATAGATAAAATAGAGAGGGAAAGTAAAAATCATTTGTAAGCCTTAATGACTTGTTTAAGTGGTGCAAACCTTTCTGAGGATACAATGTACATATGATATTTACATATATTATTAGTATATATTATTATATATTTGTAAAATATAACTTAAGGCAACTGAAAAGTTAGGAGTTTTCTTATCAAATCCTGGTTGATTTCTAAACTGCCCTGCTTTTCAGTGTTTATCACTTCTTCTCCCTTCCATACTTTTAGAATAAATACATTCAGAATAGATAGCTTCCCTCCTTTGTTACATGCTTCTCTGCTCCAAGTGACTTGGAGACAAAGAGCTGATTTCTGACTTTTTCACGAAGGATCAGAGAGCCTGGGGCCCCTCTTTGGAGAAACCGGGCTAACCTGGTGCACAGAGAGATTTTTGCAGTGTTCCCTCTGTTGCTCATCTTCTCCCCAGGGTTTAGCTGGTACAGGCGGTGGGATTAGTAGCTGGGATCTACTCAGCAAGCCAACTTCTCCCTGCCTATGATCTGAGTAGTTAGAACACAGGTGGGAATCAAAGATCTAACTTTTCTGTTCCCATTGGCTTTCAGCCATTTAGATATAACTTTCTGGAAACTGAATGGTTGGGGTATTTTCTTTTTTTTTTTTTTTAAAGATTTTATTTTTTTTTTATTTATTTTTCAGAGAGAGAGAGAGCGAACAAGCACAGGCAGACAGAGAGGCAGGCAGAGGCAGAGGGAGAAGCAGGCTCCCTGCCGAGCAAGGAGCCCGATGTGGGACTCAATCCCAGGATGCTGGGATCATGACCTGAGCCGAAGGCAGCTGCTTAACCAACTGAGCCACCCAGGCGTCCCTGTTTGGGGTATTTTCTAGGTTAATGATAAGATTCTCTAAGATCTTTAGTTTCCTTTTTAGGAAGAAGAAGCTGTTCAGCATGATTTATTCTTCTAACTGCAGTATTATTTTCATGTACAGATTTTGTATGTGTCCTTTTCATAGATTTGTTGAATACCCTGGTTGAGTTGTTGGAAGGAAAGCTAAAAGATAGCAGGAGGGGTCCTATACCCCTTCCAATTTTTTTATAACACTTGTCATAATCCTAGGCAGCATTTTTACATAACCAGTGGATCTCATTAATAAAAGGCTTGAGGGAAAAGTTCTCATTGACATTAGAGACAAAGTTTTCTATCTTACAAATTATACATTCCAAGTATTATTTGGTGGAAGCCGATCTCAAAAATGTTTTGACCTTTTTAATAAAACTGAAATTTCAAAGAATTCTGTCTCCTTACCTACAATATCAGGGCATTATACTGGGCACCAGTAACAGACTAAGGAAGACAGGATTCTTGCCCTGTCTCATGTTGGCCACATGGGGGGCAAATCACCGTGACACAGGCACCAACAGGCAAGTGGTATACGACCTAAGTGTTTTAGGCCAGAAGACAGGAATAAATGAGTGACTAGACTGTGAGGCCCTCAATGTCTGGGATGCTGAGTATATTTTGTTCTGGTGTCACAGGTTTCTAGAATAGTTCCTAGCAGAGAGTAAATGCCAAATGGCAGGTGGGCAATGAATTAGTTTTAGCTATAATCAGGAAAAGCCTTCATGCCACAAGTTATAATATGATAGTGGCTTTATAATATGGATTCTTGAGTTTAAACAACTTCAGTTTTAGTCCAAGCTCCAGTGTTTATTGTCTATCATATGGGACAAGATTCTGAGCCTCCCTCTCACTTAGTTTCCTCATTATTAAAACAAAGATAATAATAGCACTTACCTCATAGCGGTGTGAGGATTAAATAAAGCAATACATTCAATATACTTAGAATACCTGACACAATGAAGAACCAATTAATTACTGCCCAAGATGGTATTTGATTTGAGCCTGAGGGGATAAATGTGATGTGAACAGGCAGGAAACAGGTGAGAGAGGGTATTTAGGTAGAGGGAGCAACATGAGCATGAGCAAGGGTGTAAAATGAAAGTATCAGGGCACCTGAGCAGTGCAGTCATTTAAGCATCCAACTCTTGGTTTCAGCTTAGGTCATGATCTCAGGGTCATGAGATCGAGCCCCACATCAGGTTTTGTGCTCAGCGTGGTGTCTGCTTAAGTTTTTCTCTCCCTATCCCTCTGTCCTTCTGTGCATGCATGCACTCTCTCCCCCCTTCTCTTTTTCTTTTTCTCTCAAATAAATAAATAAATCTTTTTTTTTTTAAGTGCACGTATCTGGCATGTTGAGTATATGGCGAATTATATAGTTGAATTCAATGTGGAATATGCCAGTAGTTGTTCAGCATGATAAGCATCAATTTATTTGCAACCTTTTAAGAAAGCAAAGTCTTTTGTTAGATTATTTAATAGAATATTATGGGACCAAAGACAAAAACAATTATACATAAGTACTATAGTAAGTCTATTTCTCACAGAGTTATGACTCAGAAATTCTAAAACTAGTTTAATGGCATATTAGGCTCATATAGATAAGTAAGTGTATTGTAAATAATGAGAATAACATTTCTTACTGTCGGAAAAGAAAGTTACAAATAGGAAGAGGGAGAAGGCTGTAATCCAGAATGAACCCTGTGGCGTGGGATTGAATCAGAGATAGCAGTTTGAACTGATGGACACACACACACAGATATACATAGATGTAGAAATAACTATAGACGTCTGAGTATGCTTGCCCTAGTCAGCTAGCTCTGTCTCATGCGAAGACCTAGAAGCACTTACATGCCAGTAGTAGCAATGAACATACCCAGTGTCCAGATCTTGGGTTCCAAATATAATTCTCCATTAAAAAGAACCAAAGATCCTTGGAAAAGTGGTTAACTTCCAGCTGAGACAGAGAAGGTGAGCCTGGAACATCCTGAGGTACCAAAAAATAAACAAGTATTCAAAAATGATTGTGATTCTTTCAGTAGGACATGAGAAGCCACCTGAAGGAGTTCCTAGTGGCCAATCTGCAACACTTTGAATAAAAAGAAGTATTAATAATAGAAATATTGGACACTAACTCAGAATAAAATAATATTTATAAATTCATACTGATTTAAATAAACACTTGAATAAATAGATAATGGCTTTGGGAAGAAGAGATGACTCTTATTTATACAGGCATTCCCTCCTAAATGCTACAGTATCATTGTTGCAGCAAGATACATCAATGGAGGTTAAAGCCAGTGAGCAAAGTTTGAAGAGAAACAATACATGTGTGTAGTCTCATAGTATCTTCCCCAAGTTATTAACTACAAAAAGAGAAGTAGAAACTGTACAGTGGAAAAATCTGACATACACCACTTGAACCAAGTGAAGAAAGTTAACGGCACCAATGATAAGATGTAAAGAGATCATGTAACAGTCAACGTCAGTGATTTCATGCACTGAGAAGGCACCAAATCACTTCTTGCCCAAAGTGCATGTCCTCTAATCATGAAGAAAGATCTGATAACCCAAATTGAGAAACATCCTACAAAATAATGACCAGTACTCATCAAAAATATTAAGGTTATGGAAGACAAAGAGAACCTGAGGAAGTGCTGTGGATCAGAGGACCAAGGAGACAAGAAAACAAAATGCAGTAGGGGATCCTGGATTGGATCCTGGAATAGGAAGGGGACACAAGTGTGGCAAATGGTGAAATTTGAATAAGACTTGCAGCATTGTACTAATGTTGATTCCCTGGTTTTGGTCTTCATATTATAGAGTGAGAACTCTCTGTTCTGCTTTTATAACTTTTCTCTAAGTTGAAAAATACTACAAAATAGTTAAATTTTTTAACTTTTGAATTGTAATTCCCAATTTCCTTTCCATTTGTCTTCTTCCACCCCCACCCCTTTTCCCTATCTGCTTTCCTTTACTGGTTCCATCTTAAGAAAATAGGTTTTGTTTTCCTTTCTTCCTTTTCTCCTTTTCTTTCTCGCCTTCCCACAGCTCAAAAATTTGTAGCAGGAGAGAGAGTTTCAGAGTTCCTTTTAAACCCTCTCATTCATCTTTTCTCAGCCCCAAACCCTGGTGTTTGGTTCTATGTAGTAACTAATTCCTATTAGGAACTGAGCAATGATAATAGCTTCATTTATGAACTTGACAGGTTGTGAGGCACATTGTCTTTGAACTTTAAACTTTGAGTCAGAATTCTTACATTTCAGAGGCCCATATGCCCATGGCTTGTCCTGAAATTGCTTTAGCACTATTTAAGATAAATAAGATAAGATATTCTTGATAAATACTGTGAAGTTTAAAATAGCTAATTATTCAGCTAAAGACAAAACAGGTGCATGAGTGCGATAGAACTATGATTTCTGTTCCACGAAAGTGGGGACACAGCAGGTATTTGTGGCCTGCTCATTTCTTATTTTCAACCTCTGAAGTATTGCTTACTTCTAGGAATAAAGACCTAGCTGAGATAATGAACAGGAAGCTGTGATTAAATATATTTTGAATGATTCGGATGGCTACTGAAATAGCCATTGTTCCTTTGGAACAATGTATCAGCATATTTTGATTCCTAAAAGCATTAGTTATGAAAATATTCAGATGATGATTTCTCTCTTCTGCTTCATCTAGTTTCTCTTGGTGTTAAATACGATGTGGGAATAAACACTCTAGGCTCAAATGTTAATGGTATGTTAAATAATTACTAATACAATGTAGAGCTAAAAAATTATTTTCCCTGCTTCTTTCAGGGAGCAAGAGTTCAGAACACAGCAAAGAATTTGGGAATCAGAGACCGAACCCCACAGTCTGCTCCAAGGTAAGTGACTCCCCAGGTCTGCTCTTTGGCAAAGAGCTGGCCACCATTTCCCAGGCAGCATCACTCATAGCCTACGCACTTGTCCCAGCACATTGCCTAGTGCAGTCCTGATTGTAAGCATGCAAATTGTCCTTGTAAACACTCTGTGGCTAAACATGACTAGGCATCGATGGTCTCTGAATTCAGAACTTTAAGAGAAGCAAACTTAGAGGTAACAGGTAGAAGTCTTGATATTATTCTGTTTTGCAAATTCCATCATGAATTCAAAGACAGAAGTCCACACAGGTGCTATTGAAATTTGTATTCCAACTGTACTGAATCAACACAATGCCATTTTCATTTCTGTTTCTATGCCTGCACATGCCATTACCTTGGGCATGATTGCTTCTCCCATCTGTGTCTGTATGAAAAACTTCTTAACCCAAAACCCAGCTTAGATGTTCTTTCCTCTTCAACATCTTGGATGAGTTTTCTTCCTCTGTGTGCTCCCTTATCATCTTGTATTGGTCTCTTTTAGCCCTTATCATATTGTGTTACAAAATATTGTTCCACGACTCCTTGCCCAATATAAACACGAATTCTTTGGAGGCAGGAAATATGTTTTTGGGATTTTATTCACTGTTCATCATAGTGCTATATAGTAGACATTGAATATTTGATTTCAAGAATGTATGAATGAAAAAATGAATGAATGAGCTTTTTCTTTGGGATCATACAAATATTCACAGTTCACAGATCATCAAAAGAAAGGACTCAAATCCACCTTTAGAATAAATGAACGTGGGAACAGCCATCGTAAAAATGTTAATTTCATTTCCCTGATGACATTAGGGTAGGCACCCATCTATCTTGAAGTGGGGTAATATTAAATGATTTCTTTTACATTTGGTTGTTTTTATACATTGGCATTTTAACAAAAAGTAGCCTCTTCCAAGCACTGTCACAGACAAGACATTCTTTGCTTCCATTTACAAAGCAGTTACCAGAGTGAGAATGATGACTGTAGCATTTATGAAGTTACATTTCATTCTAAAAGAGTATGTGGGTGGTGGAAGTACTTTGAAAAGGGAAAACATATTTTCCCCCTGAAAATGGATGGAGCACTCATGTTCTAATTGTGTTTATTTTTAGTGCTGAGTCCTGACTCTAATCCTCCAGTCTTGTTAATGTTATCTTTCATAGCTGATTAGGTTAGAAAGGCTTTATTGCTAAAGAATCATTTCACATAGTCATTCTCTCTCTAACACCTTGAGCAGACATGGTATATTTGGATAACAGACCCAGTGAAGTGTTGAAATCCCAATAAGAAAACAAGAGAATGGCTTAAGCAAGGTCTTCATAGCTAGAGCTTATAAACACTAATAAACAAGGGGGTTAAGATAAGACTTCAGCATCCTGATCAATAAGCCAGTACACAAACTGAATACAAGAAAGAAACCTGATGAACTCATTTTTTTCTCTATTGGGATGTGTTTTAAAATACTTGAACTGAAACACAGCAAAATATGCCAGCTATAAAGTTGAGTAATAATTCCAAGGCAGAAATATAGAGTAATTTTTAAATTTCATTCTATTTATTCTTATTCTCATTCTACAAATATTTATTGAGGACTTGAGAGATTCATAGCACCCTGCTATGCCCCATGGAGAACATAAACACGAGATAGAAACAGTTCCAGCCCTCAAGGATATTTCAGGTAGAGATGAGAGGACAAAACATAACTGGAAAGGAAAGGCAGAATGTGAGAAGCACACTATGATGGGGTGTGGAGAGATTCCTGAGGGCCCAGAGGGACAGAGATCCCACCCAGCTAGGAACTGGATTCCTGCCCAAAGATAGCAAATTGTTTATTTATTTGACAGACAGAGATCACAAGTAGGCAGAGAGGCAGGCAGAGAGAGAGGGGGAAGCAGGCTCCCCACTGAGCAGAGAGCCCGATGTGGGGCTCGATCCCAGGACCCTGAGATCACGACCTGAGCTGAAGGCAGAGGCTTTAACCCACTGAACCACCCAGGTGCCCCCAAAGATAGCAAATTGAAGAACAAATCTGGGTCTCAAGGACAGGCCACCCATAGACAAGTCTGGGGTCATATTTCTAGGAATATCTTCATGGAGGAGATAGAGTTTGCTATCTCTGCCTGAGATAATATTCGGTTCAAATCCCTTACCAATTTCTCCCATAGTTTTCATTTCCCCATTCACTCCTTAAAATTCACTCAGTCAGCAATATGTTGGATTTTTTTCCATGTGTTTGTAGATGTCAGACACTGTGTTAAAAGCTAGAAATAAAGACTTAGACCCTTCCACTAGTCAGTGGGGTGCAGTAGAGAGACAACAAAACGATGACAGTATCCAAAGTACTATGGCAGACATAGGCACAGCTTTCCATGAGAAACAGATAGAAGGGGCACAAAACTCATCCTAAAGACAGGAGGGAGATTGCAGAGTGTTCCTGGCCCAGTCAGCATGGAATAGATGTCCTCCACAGATGATGCAATCACACCAACGCTTGGAGAGCCCATCTCATTTTGGGAACTACACCCAAATCTCTATGACTGCTGGTTGAATGTTATTTAAGAATGATGCAAGGTGGGGCTAGAGGCACAGGCAGGGGCTGGATCAGGAAGAGACATGTGTGAGATACTGAAGAGCTCTGATTTCACTTGAAGGCAATAGGGAGATGTTAAAATGCAACCTTCTTATCTGGAAGATTTAAAATTTCAGATTTATCTCTGGCACCATTAAGAAGATCCATTTGAGTGGCTATCAGACACATGAAAAAATGTTCATCATCACTAACCATCAGGGAGATTCAAATTAAAACCACATTGTGATACCACCTTACACCAGTTAGAATGGCCAAAATTAGCAAGACAGGAAACAATGTGCATTGGAGAGGATGTGGAGAAAGGGAAACCCTCTTACACTGTTGGTGGGAATGCAAGTTGGTGCAACCACTTTGGAAAACAGTGTGGAGATTCCTTAAGAAATTAAAAATAGAGCTTCCCTAGGACCTGCAATAGCACTACTGGGTGTTTACCCCAAAGATACAGATGTAGTGAAAAGAAGGGCCATCTGCACCCCAATGTTCATAGAAGCAATGGCCACAGTTGCCAAACTGTGGAAAGAACCAAGATGCCCTTCAATGGACAAATGGATAAGGAAGATGTGGTCCATATACACTATGGAGTATTATGCCTCCATTAGAAAGGATGAATACCCAACTTTTGTATCAACATGGACAGGACTGGAAGAGATTATGCTGAGTGAAATAAGTCAAGCAGAGAGAGTCAGTTATCATATGGTTTCACTTATTTGTGGAGCATAACAAATAACACAGAGGACTTGGGGAGATGGAGAGGAGAAAGGAATTGAGGGAAATTGGAGGGGGAGATGAACCATGAGAGACTGTGGACTCTGAAAAACATTCTGAGGGTTTTGAAGGGATGGGGGTGGGAGGTTGGGGGAGCCTGGTGATGGGTTTTATGGAGGGCACGTATTGCATGGAGCACTGGGTGTGGTGCATAAACAATGAATTCTGTTACACTGAAAAGAAATTTAAAAAATTTTTAAAAAAAGAAGATCCATTTAAGAACAACTAAAACAAGGCAGGTGCTTGAGAGGAGATTGCCATGGTAATAAGGATGAAAACGAGAGGATGGTTCAAGAGTTATTAGGAGACAAAATTAATAGTCTTTGACACTAATTGGATGAAGGAGGTTAGGAAAAAGGAAGATTCTAGAATGACCACCAAATTTTTGATTTGGGTGACAAAGGGCAAATGGTTCTAGTCACTGAGAAAAAGAAGTATGTATAAGGCAAAGATGCTGAGCTCATCTCAGTAATATTGGGACTGAGGATCAATGGGACACCTAGAGGGAGTGTCAGTGGCCAGTGCTAACCATGTTCTTCCCCCTCACTGTCATGAGTTGCATCTTCAGAGGAATAAACTTAATCTTCATCAAAGACCAAATATTACGTTTTAGATGTGATGGCACACTGGTCTTATTTTCCATTATGCCACAAAACCTGGAAACTACTGTGCTATGATAGCTTGATTGTCTTTATTTGTTTAATTGTAAAGCAGCATCCTGTAGCAGTTACAAGTGAAAAACATGGTTTTGAGTCCCAGCTCCTGTTTGGGACCTTAGTTAGCCGGGTTATTTATTTTCTCTGAGACAGTTTTCTCATCTGTAAGATAGGGAGAATTGCCTTGGGACAGATGATTATTGACACTCTAGCCTTCAAAAGAGGCATCTGCTTTGCAGTCTCCCTTAACACAGCTTTTATTTATGCCATGTAGAAAGGTGAAGGGCATGATCTAGAGATTGGAGTTTGAAAGTTCTACTTCCAGCAGATGGGGACTGGGCTGGAATTACCAACTCCAAGATGGCACCAGAGCGTGGAGCCAGGAACAAACCTTTTCATGCAGGGGCCCTGGTATGCATGAGTGGAATGAGAGAATAGGACAAGTGTCCTAAAATGTTGGGGAAACCCGGCCTCCCATTACCTAACGGTTTAGCTGCCAGAAAAACAAATGCCTCAGTTTAGGGTTAAAGTCCAGCTCTTAACTATTACATTTTGCTTCCCAACTTCATCTGCCTGTTCTAAATTCCCCAAGCCCCACAATTTCCATTACAAATGTGTCTGAACTCAAATAACCCTGAGTCACTTCCAAGAAACCTCACAGAAGCTGAATCTGCCCAGCTCTGCAGTAGCCAGAGCTATTATTTCATTAGGTGATCACAGGGAGTAGCCTTTTTGCCAATTTGCAAGGCAGACATTTCAAAGACTCGTCTACCAGGTGGCATTAGCTCCATTATGTGGAAACGTGCAGTGCAAGGTAATGGAATGTCTTGGTGCAGCCCAGATCTCACGGGGGTAGGACATTCGCTGCCCAGCTTACGGTTTCTGTTCTACCTGAGTAAGGCCACTGCCTTTCCACTCATTAGGCAGCGCTGTCAGGGAAATGAAAGGATAGAAATTAAAGAGGAAAAGAACTTTCCGATCATTCTATTATTCCAGTGCTGGGAATGCATTTTGAAGCAACACCGTATTTTTCAACTGCAAAGGCAGCTTTGAACTATATCAGCCCAATTTAATGTATTCTTTTCTCCGGGAAGGATGAAAAAAGCTCTGATGATGTGAGATGTCCTTATTTCAGTATTCATTTTCTTCTGTGGAGATGACATATAGGGCATTAAGCACCTTTCAGACTTGAAATACATTTTGCAAATCTCCAAAGGCAGTTACTTTTTCTGAGTGTTTCCAAACTTGGACAGTTTATTTTGTTAGCTAGGTTTCTAACTCAATATTTGCCCTTTTTTAGTCTTTCCCCCCCTTTGATTTAGAATTAGCATGGGATTAAATGGGGAAGGAAGAGGAAACATAATTTGCTGAGTTTGTCAACAACTCATGTAAACTTTGTCTGATTTAATCTATAAAAGAAGTTTATCACCACAGCTACCCCTGAGTTTGGAGTACTTTTTAAATGGAGCAAAGTTGACACCTGTACATAGGACTTTTAGGTCACAGATGAACCTCTGAAGCGGGGCCAGCATGACCACGGAACTATAGGACTGGACGTGTCTGTAATCGGACACCCAGGCAGCTTAGTTCCCGGATCTTTGCTCAGCCTGTACCTTCAATAATGGGTTTGCCCTCTCTGGTCACTGGCTGTCCTGCGGCAATTATGTTCCCCTTAATTTCATTCTGGAGCTATGATACAACCATTCAGGAGAATGGGGAGCTCTGGAACTTCTACAGTCCTAGTTCAGTCCCCCCCATCCTTCTTGCCTTCATGCTCAGTGACCTCCGACACTGAGATATGGGATGCCGAGGAGCCCTTCCAGGCATCTCCACCAGCTCAACTAGATGCCTTGACCCACTTGAATCTCCACCTGATTCTGCTGACAGATGAGAGGAAGGATGGGCAGAGCTGGGCAAGTATTCCATAGGAGACACCAGATAATGGTGCCCGGGAGAGTCAGGCTTCAGGACTCTGCCACATCAGCCCAATTCACAACTGATTGCACCGAAGAGATGGTACAGAACGAAGCAGCTTTTGAAAACGGGTCAGGAAATCCGACCCTTCTGAGCAGGTGCTGCTTTGCTACAAATTAATCATAATAGACAAGGTAGTAATTATCATAATAGTATCATCTCCTAGAATTGAGAGAATCGATTTTGCTGCCAGCAAGGTGGGCAGTCGGGGTTGGCAGGCCTGGACCAGAAGCAGCTGGTGTGGAAAATGGAGCACTGCTCCATCACTAGTCATCTCGAGCAGCAAAGACACATTGGCATTTTCTGAGTCATAGAACCGAAGTTTGGGAGTTTGCTAATTCATATGTGATTTTTTTTTTAAAGATTTTTATTTATTTATTTGAGAGAGAGAGATCACAAGCAGAGAGAGAGAGAGCGGAAGCAGGCTCCCCGCTGAGCAGAGAGCCCCATATGGGGCTCGATCCCAGGACCCTGAGATCACGACCCGAGCCGAAGACAGAGGCTTAACCCACTGAGCCACCCAGGTGCCCCCATATGTGATTTTTTAGTAAAGTAGATGATGTGATCATGATTCCTGGGCCAATAAATCATTGTCAGTATCCTTTTCCTCCTGGTAAAACATCTCAGATAATGGCGGTAAGCCAGGCCCATGTCACACTCTTCCATGCCTTTTCTAGGCTCTACAAGCTGTGCGAGCCACCTCCCCCCATGGGAGAAGAATGAAGAGAATCTCCAAGGAACCAGATAAGCAGAAGCTTCTGCACACCAGACAGAGGACATGCTGGCTACACATTCTCCATTCAAGATAAGGAAATAGCTTTTTTTTTTCCTCTAAATCTTTCACCATGGAGTAACTAACCAGTGTTCAACTTGTACTTGGATATTTGTGCTGGCCACAGATCGGAGGTCATTTGGACAATTTGAAGCTTCACCAACTCATCTCTGTATGTATTGAAACTCACTGTTCATTTTTAGGGTAAAATTCATTCCTCGAATTAAAAAAAAAAATCAGTGTTGAACAATGAACCATTGTGCCTCCTTTCCCATTTATTAAAATTATTTGATTGTATTTGTTTTCATCTTCTCTAAATGGGATCATGTAATCATGGACATTTCCACTTGAAGAAGACTTTCACTGAAGAAACATGGACACACTTTCCAAATCCTTATACAGAAATATTACAGAGAGTGGAGGCTGTCATAGGGATTCAGTCCCTCACCTGCATCACAGAAAGTAGTTCATGTGTGCGAGGTGAAGAGCATGTTCTACTCTTTCTCCTAAGGGTTTATTTCTCAGTAAAAGGGAGGAGAGCTGATGGAAGCTTTACCAAGACTTTCTTCCAGCCCCTTCTAGGTATCCTTTGTGCTTGTGGATGGTTCTGGTAGTCTGGCACTCTCCCTGGTCTCTGGGATGGCATGACTACCTTGTACATTGGGTTGGCTGTGCCCCAGATGGCCAGGGGTGGGGAGCAGTGGGGACCAGACAGGTTTAGAAGGGCATAGGAAGGGTGAGTAGGGTAAAGGAGGAAACTTAAGCCCATTTAAAAATTCAGCCTTTAATTTAGAAAGATACCTAAAACTTCTCACTTTTAGGAAGGCTTTCATATGAGATCTGAGACTTGTAATAGAATATACTATGCTGAGAATTCCTCTATCAAGGTATGTGTATAACGTATGAAAATAAAGCTTTATTTGTTGAACTTTACAAGGTCTATTAGAGACCTTGATAACGTATGGAAGCACAAGGTGTGTTCTATTTTCATTCTAAAGTATGTGTAATGTTTATCATCTCTATGTTGATAAAATAACATTGTTTTTTAGCATAATGAATATGGTCATATTGGTTTTGAATCTATAATTTTCAAAGCAATTAAAATGCCCTTACTGTGATTGTGATAATTATATGGATTTAGACTAATTTAGTATGTGAAATGCTTTTTATAACTAAAGTATATACAGACCATCATTAAATTTTACTTTATGAAATTTGATAATGATTTCAAATGATCATTAAAAACCTTCACCACTAGCAGCTGTGTATTGAATAACAAAACTCCTGTGTTACATATGTATGAGGTGTTCGTATACTGGTCAGGCTGATAAAAATTGTCCTTTGTCACAGAAGCACTTAAGATTTTTGCCTTAAGTCCATATATATAATGAGAAGTGAAGAAACAAACTCCAAAGTTTCCAAAGAAAAAGTTGAACATTTTGCATTTAACGGAAATAGGACCTTAACACAAATATCTAGATTAAGTATATCTTAACTTCTAGGGATTTAACCTTCTGGATATTATTAACAACTGATCCCGAAGGTCCATGATATTAGTATCTTGTGATTTTCCCATACTGAAAAATTGATGACATTCAGTGCAGGCTAAGGAGGGAGCACAACTGTTGTTCATAATGTCATTACTGTTTTCTAATCACCACCCTGGAAGCCTTATTTCTCAGTAGAAGGATGAAGGGGTCACTTAAACACTTTGGCCATACTTTGCTATGTTTCATGGGGTAAATTATCTGCTATTATGTTATGTATAAATTAGCATATCTTTAAGGATCTAATCTTTGTATAATAAGATGTAGTTAGTATTTTAAGGGTGAAATGTACCATCTATCAGAGTGCTTGGTACTTACTAAATGCTCAGAA
>ML098435.1:41420-65302 GCA_003697995.1 Taxidea taxus jeffersonii | reverse complement strand
TTTTTTTTTTTTTTAAAGCTTTTCCAACCTCTATAACTATTACTCGAAGGATCACAAAATATAAAGAGGAGAAAAGCTAGAAACAGAATATAGCTTAAGGAAACCAACTAACCAATAATTTCTCTATCCAAATTATAGTGCAGAACTAGCCACGGTCTCTCTAGAGGATCATACAAATGGTGATGCAAAGATGAAAATAGGAACTTCAGAGAGGAGCAAATCTGCCCTGGAAAAGAAAGTGGTCGAAAGGGGAAGAAATTTCAGCAAGGAAATAATACTTTCCTTATTCTTTCTGGGCTAGTTGGAACAAATGCACTAGGATCTGAAATCTCCAAGAACGCTTTATTTATTTTTGTGTACTTGGAGCCAGGCTCAAATATCTGTCTCACAATTTATTATTAACACAAATTTTGTGAGTGAGATGATAGTACTTCATGTTTGTTGTGAATAAATGAATTTCTTTATGCAGCCTTTCTCCATGTATATTCCCTAGGCCACCTACCAACATCAATGTCAAAACCATAAATTTGAACCGAAATCTAATGAAATAGAAATTCAGAGTGGGGGTAAGATTGGTTCCTGACAATAAAAATTTTTGATAATTTGTACATGTCATTTTTAGGAACCCTCAAGTTTAGGTTAGCTATCATGTGGAAAACTCATCAGTTCAACTGATTTTGTATAAAATATATATTAAATGTCTAGTATGTTTAAGGAGGCTTGATAGATACTATGACATTTACAAAAAGTAAGGGAAGCCCTCAGCCCTCTAGGAAGTTATAATATAATTGGAAATATAAGGCATATAAATATAAATGTTTTTAAAACATTAAATAATAGGGTGCCTGGGTGGCTCAGTGGGTTAAAGCCTCTGCCTTCGCTCAGGTCATGATCCCAGGACCCTGGGATTCAGCCCCGCAATGAGCTCTCTGCTCAGCAGGGAGCCTGCTTCCCCCTCTCTCTCTGCCTGCCTCTCTGCCTACTTGTGATCTCTGTCAAATAAATAAATAAAATCTTTAAAAAAATAAAATTAAATAATATATGAAACTACATAAGATAAATAAGAGAAGGGCATAACTTTTCAAGTTGGGTGCAATGATATTGTAAGGGCCTATTTAGCCAAAACAACTCCATTTCAGTTGAATAGCCATTTTGTTGTTTATACAGTAAAACTTAAACAGACCCTGCCCCTGACAGGGGACTTACTTAAAAACAAGTCCCGGAAACCAGTGCCAGGTAACAAAGCCCAAATACAAGGGCGGGTCAGGCCAGGTGGAGGTATCCAATCAGTGGGGCCCATACTGTCTCCCTAGGTACCAAGGACCAAGGAGAATGAGCCCCACCCTTTGGGCACCTTTTGGGCACCAATTCTGACCAAGGTGATAGGCTAGTTCAAATGTCTATTATAGGGTAAATTGTAATTCAATTGGTCACTTATGTATGACCTAACCTGACTATGCAGTTTCCTCTGTGTCATTGGCTACCTGTTGCGTAGCCAGGCCCAACCACATGGCCTTTGCCCTTAAAAGCCAGTCTGTAAGGCGGAGAGGGGTCGCCTCTCTTTGTAAGAGACAGCCCTGGCGGGCCAGTTTGATTCTCGATGCTTGACGCAAAATAAAGCTTTGCTTGACTTTCGCTTTGTATCAGTCTTGCTCCTTTGTTGATGGACCCAACAATATTATTTTATAAGGATTAAAATGAATTAAGGTATCTTCCACATTGCTTTGGTTAAGCAAGGCTTCAAAAAAAGGGTCAAGATTTCAATGGTGTTTTTGTATTCTTTACTTAAAGCATGCTATATTAAAGCTAACACTAAATATTTTTAATACTAATTTTCATAGCTTGCCTGTAATACTCCATTTGACCTGAACTTCTTCTAGAATTCAGTCATATTAGTTCACCTACATGGAGTGAAGGTTGAATGCAGTTTATAATTCTTACCAAACGTTCACTTTAATACTCATGAGTGGTGAATCCTCTTAAATTTACTAACTCATTTGTCTCAATAGGCAACCATGACAATTTGGGAAAACTCATTTGCCTAACAGATTTCCTCGTTAGATTGTTTTGGTTGGTGACACATGCATTTGAAAGTGAGGATGTTATTTATCTCTCTAAGTCAACACAAGGAGAGGAAATCAGAGGAGTGTTTTGCTATCCAAGAAGACAAAATTAATTCCAGTCTATATTTTAATTTAGATTAACTTCATAGCCATCCACAGTGCTGTTATTCCTCATCTTTCCTTCAAGTTGTTCAAGTGATTGCATTTCTTTTTGCATAAACTTTGCATTACATTTAATTCTGTAATCTCAGTAGAAGCAACATATCTTTTCATTATGCACCTTTCACTGCTCCCCTGAAATTCTCCACAGAGATCAAGTCATATAATCATAACAAAAACTAATCAGCCTCCACTTGTGAGAAAGAAAGTATGTCAGGGAAAGTAAATAGAAGCAGTAAATCAGGAGACAATTGAGAAGGAAAACAGAGCACAAAAGGTTACTAAATAATCCCGAAAGAGGTGGGATTACAGGAACTCAGCGAATTAACCTTTGCTACTTTCTATGATGACATTCTTTACTGTTTGGATGCCTGAATTATGTTCTGCCTTCCAATTAAAGTGGGGGGAGTAAATTTTTCTTTCTCTTCCTTACACAAAATCTAAAGCCCAAGTAATCATTATTCTGTGTTCCCATTTTGCCCTCAAGTAATAAATGTATGGGACAGAGAAGAAGCCTTTGTTTGTCAACAGCTATTGCTTTTTTTCTTTTTCTTTCCAATTCACCATTTAAAACGTTTCTTTTATTAAGTTAATGATGGGGCTTATTATAGCTATTTAGTATATTCACAGGAGTTTTTGAATTATATTAAATCTTGTTAAGGCAATTTAAGGCCATTATTTTAAAAATGAAACTTGAGAGGGTGTAGTATTAATCATCATGATTAGCAGTTATAATTAAAAACTTATTATTTGCAATTTATTGCCATTTTCTTTAAGTCATGCTAATCTATAGGCATTTAAAATTACCTGGCTTTTATTGCATTATGAGGGTTAAAAAAGGATACATTGTAATTAATGAATTTAATTGTCCCCTTTTTTTCTTAAAGGGCTTACTTTCATCAAATGAGATATATTTGTTTCTATATTATCCGAGGTATTATTGTTCTTCATAGTTTTCTTTTCTCCTAAATTAAAGTAATAAAGCCAAGTTATAAACTAGAATGGTACAAAAAGACTGCAAAATAACTCTTGAGGGACAAAAATCACCAGCTCATTCATTAAGAGTTATTAATTCTATGGCTTCAAGATCATGGGACAAAGAGTTTTGTGACATAGCTGTTCAGTTAGTTATTCAGATACAGCAGTTTTATCCCATGATTATAAATATTATTCCTAAACCATTGGCTAAGGGAAGGACTAAAGCATGAAAGTGGATGGCTTAATGTACCCTCATCTTTACTAGAAGGGGTGGCAACAAAGACTTATGGGAGTTTTTATCTTAACATCAAAAGAATTAGGTTAGGATTTCATGCTGCTTATTATCCAGCTGAATGCTTCAAGTCATTCATCCAATTTTCTCAAGTGTAAGATAGAAATAACATAACCCCTGCAACTAAAATCAAGAGGCAAGTGTAGAATATATTCACACATAGTTCATAGCCCTTGTAACATACAATACACTATTTCTATGTAAAGGATTTTTACTAATTAAATCTGTATTTCAACAATCAATTTTCTTTTAAGAGAAAAATGAAATTAGGTTAGATTGAGCATCTTGCTGGACAATGTTAAGATTTATACTGATAACTCTTTCAAAATTCAGGAATGCTTCAAAGCCATGTAAAAAGCACATCAGAGATAGAGAGTGGGTGGGGAGGAAAAGTATAGATCAATTACACTTATGAATATTTTGTAAACATTTAAAATTATGTAGTAGGTAATAAAGTACAACAACATAATAAAATAGAATAATAAGGAGAAGGTCCTGACCCAAGAGATTTTATTCCAGGAATAAAGTGGCATTTTGTTATTAAGAAATTTATTAATGGATCTAGCCTATTAATAGAAATTAGGAAAAACTCCTATGATTATTTCCATAGAGTCACTATAGCAGAAGAAAAAGCATTATACAAAAGACAATATGAACATTAATTTATGTTAAAAACACTCAGTAAAACAGCAATTGGTAGATGTATGTTTGACACACACACACACATACAGACATACACATACACAAAAACACAAAGGCATCTACATAAACTAAAGAGGGGAAGTTTAATGGAACACACTAAAACCTTCTCTACCAAAATCATCAACAAGGTAGCCATCATCTCCAGGAACATTTAATCGTTTATAGGAAATATTTGCTAATACAATTAGACAATAAGAAACTATTAAAATTGTATGAAGTAGAAAGGCTAAAACTGTCTCTATGTGCACATGATATAATTATATATTTAGAAATTCCAAAATAATCAATGAAAAAACTATTATAAACAAGGAAATAATTTATTAAAGTATCAGGCAATGTAATGCTGGAGCCAGCAGATTGTTAAAAGTTTAGGAATTTTACAAGCCAGTGAAAGACCATAGAAAGTTTGAAATTTATTATAACAGAATTATTTATTCTACAGAAATTAGAAAAATCTACAAATCAGCATACCATTTGTAGCAGGTAATAAAATCAATATACAAAAATCAACAGCATTTTTAACCAAAATTAGAAAGAACATATACTAGAAAAGAGGATCATTTTTATAATTGCAAATTAGCTAACTAAAAAATAACTAAAATATGAACCTACAAGTCTATAAATTAAACAAAAGTACCCTATAAACCAGTGTAAGTAAAACTAAAACAAAACAACAAAGCTTTCTTTTTTTTTTTTAGATTTATCTATCTATTTAAGATTTATTTATCTATTGCACAAAAGAGAGGGGAAGGGCAAAGGAAGAGAAGCTCAAACAGATTCCCTGAAGAGCGCAGAGCCCGAGGGAATGTTGGGGGCTAGATCTCAGAACCCCAAGAGATCATGAACCATGAGATCAGGACCAGAGTCAAAACCAAGAATTGATGCTTAACCAACTGAGCCACCCAAGCATCTGCAAAACAACAAATCTTTGAGAAACACCCTAAATTCTTGAGTAGGAAGAATCAAAAGAGTGAAAAGGCAATGCATGGAATGAAAGAAAATATGTGCAAAGCATATATCTGAAAAGAAGCTAATATCCAGACTATGTAAAGAACTACAATTCAACAGCAAAAAATAAACAACCTGATCAAACAATGGGTAGAAGACTATTTCTCCAAAGAAGATATACAATGACCAATAAGCACATGACAAAATGCTCTAATATACTAGTCATTAGGCAAATGAAAATTAAAACCACAATAAAATCTATAATGCCCATTAGGATGAATCTCATCGAAAAAAAAAATAAAGAGCATACAAACACTAGATTCAGAGGTAGACAGAGTAGAAATGTGAGAAACATATTATTTTCTATTTGTCTTAAAAGGTTTTAACATTGTTTGATCACAATTGAAGTTGAAGTTGAAGTTTGATCACATCTTTAAGTTGAAAGAGGCAGAAGGATCCCATAAAGCGAGTAAGTATATATAAAAAAAAAGTCTCAAAGTAAGTAGTGGCAGATGATATCAAAGCACAAGTATGTTAAAAATATTCTTGACAATGACATACATTTCTTCCTCTCAGGAGGGAAACAGGTAAACATTTGTATGCACATATGCAAGAATAGAAAGAAGGAGAAGACAGAGAAAAGGTAATGTTGAAATTTTAATACTATGTGAAAATTTCTCATATCAAACTAATACATTTTGTTAGGGATTTATAATTTTGATTCTATATTTTGAATTCTTTGTGTGTTTTCATTCAGTCCTTGCCTTCTCTTGTTTCTTTAGTGACAGAGCTTCCTAATGATGAGGAAGAAGATTTGGAATCCTGTATCTTGTGATGTGAGCTGTGTGTGAGTCATTTGAGCTGACGAGAGTAGAGTATCTGAATACCACTAATAAATCTTGATAATTAGGAGCAAAGTTATTAGTTTACCGCACGTCAATATGCTAGACTTCAGATTTTCACCCTCTACCACTCATTGATTTGATTGTTCAATTCTTATATATATTTATAGCTGAAAAAGAACTGCTACCCTAGACCCCTATGGAAACAATCTTATCAGCTAGAGTACAGTTCTTAATACAGATTGTTTTGCCTTTATTTTTCAGAACCCACTCACTTCCAAGGTTAGCAACATTTTCTCCCATTCAGTTTACTGAGTTTTTTTTATGCTTCTGTAATATAGTAAGATTATTTTGCCATATTCTGCATCCCATCTAGGGATTTCCTCAACCTCCTAAGTGATTTATAAAAAAAAATTGCATACATTGTAGTTCCCTGTTGTGCTGTAAAGATCAATGGGCTTTGACACATGCATCATTTCATGTATCTGCATTATAGTATGACACCATTTTCTCCTGTACTTCATCTGTTCAACCCTCTCTACTCTGTCAATTACTGATCAGTTTATCTCTACAGTTTTGTCTTTTTCCAGAATGTTGTATAATGGAAAGCATTCAATGTATAGCTTTTTTTTTTCAGATTTTATTTACTTATTTGAGAGAGAGAGTGAGTGAGCAAGAGAAAGTGCACAAGTCAGGAGGTAGAGGCAGAGGAATAGGGAGAAGCAGACTCCCTGCTGAGTCCAATGTGGGGCTCCATCCCAGGACCCTGGGATCATGATCTGAGCCAAAGGCAGATGCTTAACCAACTGAGCCACCCAGGGACCCCTGTATAGCTTTTCCAAACTGACTTTTTTCCCTTAGTAATATGTATTTAAGGTTTCATGTCTCTTTATAAGTTGATAGCTCATTTTTTAAATATCAAAATAATATATGAAGGACATTTTGATTGCTTCTTGCTCTTGATGTTTACAAATACAACTGCTATAAACATTTGAGTATAGATTTTTATATGGACATGGGTTTTAAAGTCAGTTGGATAAGTAGAGAGGAGTGTGGTTGCTGAATTGTATTGCAAAATTGTTTTTACTTTTTAAAGAAACTGCTAAACTATATGCCAAAATGGCTGTACTATTTTGTATTTCCAACAGCAATGAATGAGACCCTGTTGCTCCACATCCTTGGCAACAATTGGCATTGCCATTTATATAAGGAGCCAACCACTCACTGATCTAACAGTAGCACATAATTAATTATCTGAGACCTACTGCCTACTGCCTACTTCAGTGTGTGTGTGTGTGTGTGTGTGTGTGTGTGTGTGTATTTTCCATGTTAAGTTTACATCTTCTCCTGAACCACCTTGGAAAGAATCATTATTCTCTTCCCTGAAGATTTTTGCAATGGATTCATGATTCTTTCACCAGCTGTCCATTTTCTGCATTGCCTTCAAGTTTTCTGACCCCCTGCTTCCTTATTTTCTTATTTTCTAATATTGTTATTGTTTTATTGTTTTAACATTTTCTGTCACCTAAACGGAGAAGGAAAAGGAAGGAAAAGATGATGTTTCTGTTCTCTGTACAACTAAATACTGATTTTCTTAAATGTTTAGTTAATAGGGATATTTTATGCAAACATAAATATTTTAAAAATGTACAAATGCTTTCTTTGTAGTTTTAACAATCCTATGTCTTTATAAGGAGCTTATAAGAACCATACAAATCTTTTTATACAAGTGATTCCTCACTCATTACTTGCATCCAGTATAACCCTGATATATAATCTAAAACTACATCTATATCCTTTTCTATATGTATACTTAAATGCATGCAATTGTTAATAAGAATCATAGGGAGTATAGAAAGTACAGAGAAGAAAGTTAATAGTGAGTAATTAATTAGGGTTTGCAGAATTCATCTCTATCCTCTAATTTCTTTTTATTAACATATAATGTATTATTTGCCCCAGGGATACAGGTCTGGGAATCATCAGGCTTACACATTTCATAACACTCACTATAACACATACCCTCCCCAATGTCTATAACCCAGCCATCCTATCCCTCCCCTCCCCCCCAGCAACCCTCAGTTTGTTTCATGAAATTAAGTCTCTTATAGTTTGTCTCCCTTCTGATCCAATCTTGTTTCATTTTTCCCTTCCCTACAACCCATCACTCCCCACCCTGACTCTCAAATTCCTCATATCAGAGAGATTATATAATTGTCTTTCTCCAATTGACTTATTTCGTTCAGCATAATACCCTCTAGTTCCATCCACTTCTCAACTCTATCCTTTAAAAGAGACTGAAACATAGTTATCTGAGGGACACATTCACCCTAATATTTATAGCAGTAATGTCCACACTAGCCAAACAATGGAAAGAGACCAGATGTCTACAGACAGATGAATGGATAAAGAAGATGTGGTAAACACACACACACACACATGCACACATACATATACACACAGAAATATTACTTAGACATCAAAAATAATGAAATCTTGCCACTTGTAATGACATGATGAAACTAGAGCGTATCATGCTAAGTGAAATAAGTTAGTCAGAAAAAGACAAATACCATATGATATCACTCATATCTGGAATTTAAGAACAAAACAAATGAATATATGTGAAGGGAAGGAAAATAAGATGAAAATTGAGAGGGAGGCAAATCATAAGAGACTCTGTACTCTAGGAAACAAGCCTAGTGTTGCTGGAGGGGAGGAAGAGGGGAAAACTGGGTGATGGCCATTAAGGAGGGCATTTGATGGAATGAGCACTAGGTGTTTTATGCAACTGATGAATCACTAAATTTTACTCCTGAAACCAAAAAAGAGAGAGGGAGGGAGAGAGAGAGAGACTAAGAGAGGGTAGTAATGTAGGAGGAAAACCAGGAGGATGTTCTATCATATAAACCATATGTAGAAAATATTTCAATTTTTCATGTGTAGAAAATATTTTAAGAAGTGTGTTGTTGTCAGGTCTGATCAATTCTGCTATGAGGCTGAGTGAGTCACAGGCCAATAGAATTGACTATGGGATCTGTCAAGATGTTTGTCACAGTTAACCTTGAGAACAGCCATTTCTGCATGGTAGTGGGTTGGAGACTTCTGTAAGTCACTTCTAGAGCAATATCTTATTTTCTCTATTTGGCTGCATTGGCAGCTAAAAACTGGACCCAGCATACTCTGGCACTACAGCAGCAGTAGAAAAGAGTATGTGATCAGAAAGATCTTGACCATCTTGCCAGCCCACACAAAATGTTCTTTCTCTACTACATAAAATATTCTTATTCCAACATTATATTGGTTGGATTAAAGACAGCATCATGTTTCCTCAAATCTAAGTTGCTATCAATCATAGGATGTGCCGTTATTCTATAAATCACTGAGTGAAAGAAAAACAAAAAGCAGCAAGTGAAACCCAAAACTATAGTCAATGAAATTATGGCCATGCCATCAATTGTAAGACATATACCAAGTACAGAGATGTTAAGATGTAGGGAAAATTGTGTTTTTGAATTGATGAAGTACTAGAAATATCCTCTTAAGTAAGTTGAAATATTATTTTTACATTAAGCAAACTCACAAAGATATCAATCAGTAAAAGAGGATATAGTTCCAGGCTAGTGATTAATTCCTTAACATCCAGGCAATAAAGAGAATAATGGAACTCAATAGTGAATGAAAATCCCTTAAAGAGAATACAGAAAGAAAAATATTCTGTGTTAAAGGGTAAGCATATTTGAATTTTGTACTGTGCCTATCTTGCTTGTTTTAGTGTCAGCTTATGGTTGATATACAGTATAAATGTTTAAAAAATTACTCAACATTTGTATTATAAACATTAGTGCAAACACTGGTCAAAATTTGTTTTTAATGGTAGGCTTATTTGAAATTTGATTTCCAGGTCACTGGGAGACAAGTAATTTGAGAAAAATAAGATAAAGAATTAAAACTTGGGAGTGCTAAAGATGAATTTTTACTTTGGTGGCAAAAATAGACACAATTAATTATGCACAACAAAAATTATTGTCTCTTTTCCTTAGGACAAGTCAGTAGTAGTGTTTTTTTATTTTATTTTTTAAAAAAATTTTATTTATTTGAGAGAGAGACTACTTGAGAGAGAGAGAGAGCAAGCAAGGGTGAGAGAAGGAAGGGGTAGGGGGTGAGGGAGAAGCAGCCTACCTGCTGAGCAGGAAAGCCTGATTTGGGCCTCAATCCCAGGACCCTGACAATGTGACTTGAACCAAAGGCAGCCACTTAACTGACTAACCCATCCAGGTGCCCTATTAGTAATATTTTTAAGTTGTGGTCAGCTCATTCCCCTCTCAACTATTCCTCCTAATTGTGCATGTAACCATGTTGAGATCTATCTGAGTGGAATGAAATATCCAATTAAAAAAAAAAAGTTAACTTGGGTGGGTCTCAGATGGACATGGTTCTGTGATGTGGAGGGAAGTACTTCTTAGAAGTAATAGATTCTGAGTTTGTAGGCAGAAACTACATTTTATTTCCCCCTTAAAGAATATTTTAAATGATAACATCTTTATTCATTTGTTTGATACTCAGTGTAGTTTTCCTTCAGATTTTAAGAAACCTTTTGACTGGGATCATTGGATTTCTACTTATTGCTTTATTAGTCTTCAATAGGGTGAAATTTGCTATTGGCTAGTTATTCTAATGTAAAAATTTTGAGAGAATACTATGTGAAAGATTCTGCATACTAAAGCATGAAAAGTCTTTCAAATTCAACATTGTGTCTTCCATTTATAGAACTTTTTTAAAGTAACAAAATACAATATATTTAAGAGGATTTACAGATAGTGGTATTAGGTGACATCCTCATGCAAATATGCACAAAATTTATTGAAAGCATGACCTATTTAACTGAGAGAATTGCTCTCTTAGATTATATATGTGAATTACAATGAAGGTTTTAAGCCATACAACCAGCAGGCTTATTTCACTTACTTAGGAGTACTAGATTGTTAGTCCTAAAGAAATCTGAAATATATACGTGGAAATGTTTTAGTAACTTTGAAAGAAAACATAATCATCATATTCTTTCACCTGGTTATATTTTGGAGCAGAAAAAAGTTAAACAAAAGATAATTAGGTGTTATTAAGGAACAGGAAAGATGTCTATGATTTATAGCTCATCAGTAGAACAAGTAAAATAATATGAATGTATTTGGAAAGAGAATCAATGACCTAATAGTGACTTTTTTTAAAAAGGAAATTTGGGTAGGTAAGAAAAAAACACACAAAAAATATCTAACGAAGAAAAAGAGGTGTTAATAACGGGAAAGAAAATCAATAGTGTATGATATTTTGAAAGAAAGAAATAAGATAGGATTAAAAATAGTACATGTGTCCTTGGAGTCCTACTTTATTTTCCTTTTTTGAGAGATTTTATGTATTTATTTGAGAGAGAGAAAAAGCAGGAAGGAGGAGAGAGAATCTGAAGCAGACTCTACTGAGTGCAGAGCCCAATATGGGGCTTGATCCCATGACTGCAAGATCATGACCTGAGCTAAAACCAAGATACGAATGGCTTAACTGACTGAGCCACTCAGGTGCCCCTGGAATCCTACTTTAAAGAATGTGAGTAAAACACCAAATAAAATGGAAATGTTTTAAAATGACAAATTCTATATAACTCTTTTGGATGGTAAATATTAATCATCAAAATCTGGTAGAAGAGAATAAAGATGAAGACTGTCCTTTCTGAACAGTATGCGTATGTGTTCATGTTTATGTGTATGTGTGTGTATCAATTAGTATCCTAATAGATACTACATGATTCTGTTATGGGTATTGTAAAAGAGAAAATTATTTCAATAGAGTTTTCATTAATGCCAAGAAAGAGTATGATTAGGGATTTCCTCCACTTCTCTCTTCTGGAATACGTGACCCTAATGAAAAGGAACGTCCATGAACTCTTGACCTGACTTCAATGCATTGGGATAATCTTTCAGGGCTAAATCATGATAAATGTGGTAAAATTGGTTGAGGACATGGAAAAACATAAGTATATGAATGTGAGAATCTATTCATCTATGAATTTACTTAAAACAAAATTGAGAAATAAGTGATAAAAGTGAGGTCAGAAGCTATGTATATCCCAAGAGAAAACTTTAAAATATTGGCCTCGTAATTTTAAGCTTTATGAGTGATTTTAAACTGTGATATTACCAAGTTTACATCTCCAGAATATCATTTTGGAAGCAATGTGGAAAATAGAATGAAAAACATCTTGCTTAATTCTTGGTAGCAATTCCCTTATCATTGCTATAAACAATGTATTTGGAAGGCATTTTATATGGTTATAAGAAATACATTTCTTGAACATCTGGGTGGCTCAGTTGGTTACACAACTGCCTTTGGCTCAGGTCATGATCCTGGAGTCCTGGGATCAAGTCCCACATTGGGCTCCCAGCTCTGTGGGGAGTCTGTTTCTCCCCCTGACCTCTCCCTCTCATGCTGTCTTTCATGCTCTCTCTCAAATAAATAAATAAAATCTTAAAAAAAAATTAAAAAGAAATACATTTCTTATTCAATGATTTGGGAAGAAATACTCTCTACACTGGCTTCAGAGATGAATTTATATATATATCTATCTATATAGGTATATATGTACACACACATACATATTTATGTATTATATATAATGCAATGATTTTTGATGTTTTGATACATTATTTTTCTAAAATTACAACAAAGTAAAACAATCATAACTTTTTAAGTTATTATACCATTTTAGAAAATTTGCTTTCCTCAAATACATACTATAGGTAAACTACAGACCATCTTAGATACTTTACATTTCCAGTTTTGAAGTTCTTTACTGTCTTTGAAACTGAGGAAGGGAATGTTTTCAATTGATGAAGTAAATCTAAGTGGTTTGACAAGCTTCACAGAGAAAGATAATAATGCAGAGATGTCACTTTGTCCAGCTGACAAAATTTAATAAGAAATTTTCTATTTTAAGATTCAGACAAGAGTTTCCAATCAAACCATTGTCTTTCTGCAGTAATCTGTATTCTAGACTTAATGGAAGGCAAATATGAGAGACTGACCCCCTGGTGAAATTGAAAATAAAACATTACTCCCTTGTTTCAGTATCCCCATACGTATTCTGGAATATGTATTCAAAAAATTGCCCTTCCTTTGATACAAAATTAATATATAGATTTTCTTCTCTCTTTCTGCACAGGTGTATATGAGAATTGCAAGAACAAGTTTAGTATATCCCTTTAATGTAGTGTTTACAGCATAGCTTTGGTTGAATTCACCTGTCCTTATTTATATTCTCATAAAATATTCTTCATGCATTATCTAAGTATCCACAGGCTTCCTTTTTGATATAAGGCAGACTTAGGTTTGATTCTCAGTTCTGCGATTCAAGTTCATGAATTTGAGAAATTTTCTTACACTTTGAGTTTCAGTTTTGCCATCCTTAATTTAGTATACTACTACTACTGCATGGGTCTGTTATTAGGATTAATTAATTAATAATATGTGTGATACCCTAAGGATTAACTATATATAAACCGTTACTTATGCTCTTTTTAGTGATTTATATTTTATTTTATTTTAAATGCCAGCTTGGTTAACATACAGTGTTGTGTCCACTTCAGGTGTCTAGTATTGTGATTCAACAATTCCATACATCACCCAGTGTTCATCACAAGTGCACTCCTTAATCCCCATCACCTATTTCACCCATCCTCCCCACCCACCTTCCTTCTGGTAACCCCCATTTGTTCTCTCTTTTCTGCTTTTTTACTTTTTTAAAATTTTTAATTTTAACATTTTTTTTACTTTCTGCTTTTCTCTTTAGAGGCTAACAAGTCTAGTCCCTCACCTTCCCAGATTCTTTTGCATCTAAATGTGGACATCTTACAAGTGTCAGCTGGTAAGATGTAAGCTGCAGTCTCTGAGGAAGCCTTCCGGAAATGTTTTATTTTTGAAAAAGTCTCAGTTGGCATATTCATTGGACCTCTCGCCCTTCTTCCTGCCCAGGATGTACAAACAATGCCTGGAGGTGAAAGAATCATTTTGCCGGTCAGGATGATGAAAGCCATGTTCTAGGAATGGCAGGGTTTGAAGACTAAAAAAAACAAAAAACAGAAACAACAAAAAACAAAAAACAAAACTCTTTCCTAATTAATATCTGAACACTTAAACCAACCCTGGGTTACTGCCTCTAGAATTGCTGTATGGAGGAATAAAGCATTTGCTTTTTAAAGACACTATTAGTTTTTAGTTTGTTTTTTTGCTTGTGGAAAATATTCCTTGTTTTTACGTGTAAAGAGATTCTGTCAACATAAATTATTCTTAATATATTTTAATCTTCTAATCACTTTATTGACTGATAGTACAGGAGGGCAAAACAAAAAACAAATGAGAATTAGAAAATCTTCATACTGTGCGGTTAAATTTTGAAAGATAGTAGCTTGCTACTTGAACAGCGGAATGAAGAGCAGCAGGACTTCTCAGGACTACTGTTGTAATATTTGTTCATTTTTAAGGCAGAATCCCACTGTTTTACACATCACCACAATCGATCAGGTTTCCCAGTGCATCAGTAAATCTTGGGCATCTTAGGAAGTAGATGAGACACACGTTTTACAACTTAAGATTTCTACTGAAATCTCATTGAATTCTTCATTAAACAACTAAAAGTTCTCTCTTCTCTGCTCATTCATCCCTCATTTACTTCAGAGGGACAGCCTCTCTAAATCACCTTCAATGCCAATGCCATGCAGCCCTTTGACCCTTCCTGCCCAACATAAGCTACTGTTTGTTGCTTTACAATCATGTCCGTAGCAGGAGAAGGGAGGTGTAGTGGGTGAACCTTGGGTTTATTCTGTAACATCTTCAATGAAATAAAAATCAAGTGATTAGGAACTATTTCAAATGTTTGTTATTTTATAAAAATTTGGAATTTTAAATAACATAAGCAAAAGTTATTTATAGTAACTCTGCTAAGCCCTGTAGGACTTACAGGACTTAACTGGACTGGTTTTTGTGGTCAAAGGCAATTTCATGCTACATTTCAGATATGCTCATTAGTGGATTACTTAGCAACAAATGGTAGAGATAGTGGAATAAAATTACCTAATTCTGGTTTTCTTCTAATTGCAAGGACTTGGGTACAGAGGAAATAAAACTCAGGGTCTTAAAACCTAAACGTGGTGTCCTGCTAGGCTACGTAAATGAGCAAGTTATTGACAACTGTACCACACTGCTTATTTATAGACTCAATTTTAAAGAGATCTCTTAATCCCCTATAACCTGAAATAAAGACATTTTATTTGGATACTGTCAGATCTTTCAAATGGGAAACACATTTGCTTTGCTTCCTTGTGTCTTGGGTTTAAATAGTTATTTATTCTCCACATTTTCAGTCTTTGAGAGTGAAGTATAATGTAATCGTTTTGTTCGTTGATAAGAAGGTTTTGAATAAAGTGGGCTGACTCATTCAATTAGAGAAGAAATTTGGTCTTTATTCCCGTCCGCAAAACAGAACTCCCTATTCTGAGCCACCATACACACTTTTTTTTTTTTTCTTTTTTTGGAGAGGATTTTGTTGAAACTTGGCCAGGGAACCAAGCTGACAGAGGTGGGTTCTCTGTGCTTCAGTGGGAATTTTACTTCTTGTGCATCTTAACATACAAGCAAATCTTACTGAAAGCTATTTAGAGACTATTCATGGTGGAACATTCCTATTTTCTAAAATGTGCTATATTAAGCCATATAAATGTACTTCTGTTTTGGCGCTCACATTTATAAAATATCATGTTCATCAGGAACTCATCTTTACTCTGCTTCCCTATGAAACACAGGATAACAAAATACGATTTAGTTTGTTCTTTATCACTCAAAAAATTATCAAAATTATCAAAAGGTAAAAACCTGGCCTTCAAAGGAATTTAGTGAGAAGGCATATTTTTCTTTCTTCCTTCCCTCCCTCTTTTCCTTCCTTCCTTCCTCTCTTCCTCTCTTTTTGTTCTTTGGAACTCTTGTATGTCAGGCATATTCTGCCCTGCCTACATCATCTCACTTAATCCAAAATATAATTTTGTAAAGTTAGCTGGATCATACCATTTTTAGATGATAAACTTGAAGCTGAGTGGAATTAAGTAATATTGCTCAGGGCCAATGGCTTCATATTATAAAGCCGGAGTCCAAATGGTGCTTGATTCATCCTGAAATTAGTTTATTCAGTATGTGTGTTGTGGGAAAGTGGCGGGGTTTAATGGGTACTTGTGCTTCTCTTAAGCCCGAGAAATTCTGAGGAGGTAATGCAAAATTGTTTCATTTCTATCTATTTCATGCCTTTGGCTTTCATGTAGGATTGGGTCTCAAGAAAATAATCTGTTAAAATAAATGCGAAAGCTTTCACTATAACATACATACAGATATTTAAAAGAATACCCAGCTGTAGAGAAGCTGTAATTTTTCTTACTTTTGCCTCGGTCATAGCTTTCCCATTTTTAATAGTTTCAATTGTTTGTTTACTTATTATACATTTCCATATGTGTTTCCCAAGTAGGCATGGGTGTAACACGGAAAGTCTGTAGACACAGATTATCCTGGGCCACAATACTCAGAAACTAGGACAACATGAGGAAATTTCAGTAATCAACATAAACAGATGATGGTGTTTTAGAAACCAGCAAGGTAATGTGGAAAGATACAAATCTATGATGTTAGGTAGGTTCCCTGAGATTAAATCCTCCACAGAGTGAAGGAAAGAGAATGATAGGGAATTGATTGAGTTCAGCTGACTCATAATTGATTGTGCTTATTACTTCTCCCATTAGAAGAAGGCTGAGATATACAATTAAATTGCATTGATGTGAAAATTAAGTTCTATATTATTTGCACATATAATTTTCAGAAAATACTGTGCCCATTAGGAAGCTATCAAGTTACTATATACTTGTCTTGAGATCCTGTTGTTGATTTGTTGTTGAGACATCTTTGCTTTTACTATGAATTCCTTGCAGGTCGACATCACTGGCATGTAGTCTTCAGGAAGCAGTGTTAAGAGTCAATAAAGTAAGTCTTTCTAATTTCCGCAAAACACAAAAATGACCACTACTTTTAAAATATCCTCACTGTATTAGGTAGGATAAGGCGTCATCTCCTCCAAAGATGTCCATTAGGTTCTAATCCTGATGACATGTGAATATGTCCTCTTACATGACAAACAGGGTTTTGCAGATGTGATGAAGTTAAGGATGTTGAGATTGGAAGATTATCTTATCTAGGTGAGCTCAATGTGATCATAAAGATCCTTAGCAGAGAAAGCCAGAGCAGGGAAGGGGCTGTAACTACAGAAGCAGAGATTGGAGCATAGAGCTACAAGCCAAATGATGTAGGCAGCTTGTAGATGTTGGAAAAGACAAGGAGTAGATTCTTCCTTAGAGCCTCCCATAGGAAAGCAGTTCTACTGATACCTTGACTTTAGGCACCTTAAGACTCGTTTCAAACTTGTGACTTCCAGACCTATAAAACAACAAGTGTGCCATGGAAGCATTTGCTGGTGAAAGAGAAACATTTAAGGAAGGCTTCTAGTCTAATTTGAGGCAGTAAGACTGAGAGTTAAGATAATGGCTATGGCAGAAGACATAAGAGTTACCCATACTAAGGGGATGTTGTGGAGGAATGAGCAGGAGGAAAGGAAAAAGTATTTGTGAACAATTATTTTAGTTAAGAGCTTAGAGAAATTGAGAACTGAAAGAACTCTATCTGGCTGGAATCTTCAAAATTCATCTGGGCGATCAAGAATTGTTGCCTTTATTTTGGGAACATTTGGAAGGCCTCAATGGGTTTTACTGCCCAGGATTGGGACATCTTGGACTTGTGTTTCATTTTAGAAACTATTCCATCTTATGGCATTTTCCCACTCCCATCCATTCAGATATTTATTTCAATGCTTTTCTTTATCCTAACATTAAAAGCATCTACAAGAAATACATGGCATAGGTCATGATAATTTTAGGATATCACCCCATTATGTATCTGTAATAATGTAAGCACCACAGATGATTATGATGCTTTATGCAATAAAATACCATACTAAATGCCTATGTTTCTGGGTACTGAGTAGGCCGTTTAGATAATTAATGAAAGCCAGTTAGTTGTTCATATCATCTTAATCAATAAATGTTAGATGGACTCAATATTTCTTCTTGCCCTTTTGCCCAGCCCTAATGCAAATGGAGATAAAAAAGAAAAATCACTGTGATTAAAAACAAATCTTCTATAAGGGAACTTTAAAATTAATGTGCCCCTTGTGATAGTCATGGTCTGGATTTCATTCTCAATTAAGTGCAATATAGAAATGCATTAAAATGACATTTGTAAATGGGTGGAAAAATCATATATAATAAGTGATTTGATTTTAAAGGCCCAATGATATGAGCTCTTTAAAAATGTCTGAGGGTAAATGAATAGGCCTATAAAACTTGTGGTGTCAGTATTTCCCAGAGACAGATGAGGCCCTACTAATTTTTACTTATTTGAATGTAACTGCTGTAGATTTGATTAAGGGTCTTTTTTTAAGAGGGGTATGGGATCATATTATGTTATATATCCTCTATCAGTACTGACAAAAAATTTAAAGTGTGAAGAGTTCCATTAAATCCTCAAACATGAGTTGTAGGAAGGATAAATAAAATTTCATGTGGCTGTTCTAATTATAATCAAGCTAAGGGGTATACTCCTCTATTGCATATTTTAAAATAAATTTAGATGCAGTTTTAAAAATCTGCAGAGATCTTTTTATATATTTGCATATATCTCTGACTAGAAGATGAGTAACTTAGGTTGAAGCAGTAAAACTCAGTTGAAATCTCTCTTAGGTCAGGATATTTCCTCTACTGCAACAACAGTTAAGTTTTTCTCTAATCAAAGTACATCCTCTCATTTTTTAATTGGAATAATTACATGCATATATAAATATTTTAAGTAATATAAAAAAATCATACAAACTCAAGGGACCATGTCAGTCTTGGATGGAGATAGAACATTAGATCCTGAGATGAAAATATCAAAGTTATTTTAGATTATTCTCTCCTTGACTTTCATTTACCCCCATTCCTTCCATTCAAGTAATCATTTTTTCCAGCTTCCTCCTTTTCTAAAATATGACTTTGTTGTTTATGACATATGTTATTCTTAAAATGTCTTTAAGAGGGAGATTGAGTATAATGGCTTTGGTTCATGAAGATTTTATAAATTCTGGTTTCATTTCCTTATGAAGGTCAGATTTAGTTCATGGTCTGTTTTAGGACACACCCCTGTATGTGTTTTGTTTGTTTGTTTTGTTTTTTAACAACTCCACACCTTTTATTCTTAATGTCTTGAGTGGTATTTCAAACCAAAAGTATCCCTAAAAAACACCTAATATTCTCATCAGACAAAATTAGGAGGATATAAATTATCTGTGTTTATAATGTTTAAACATTTTAACTGGTTGAAATACTTCTGAATAAAGGAATGCGATTCTTGGATTTCTACCAGAAAGTTTGTTATTCTAGAAGATTATTTCTATTCCAACTGAAAAAAGATCCCTCATGATGACTATTAATTATCTGTAGAAATAGTCTTTTGCATCATTAGGAGGTAAATGACATAGTTGTGCTCCTCTTCTTTTTCATATTTTCCAGAATCTTACATTAAACAAATGATATCAAGGCTAATAGACTCCATTTTGTGGTCTAAAATCTTTTCATGAAACAATCAGGGATTGCCTGATTTATCTAATCCTAAACTTAATAAAAAATGTCATGTGTAATCAACCATCTATACCAGAATAGGCTATTGTTCATGAAGTAAAACAATTTTGGTAAATTTTCTAGACCATATAAAGAGATTATAAAGCCAATGATTTATTTTGAAAATTTTAAATTTAATGTGATTGTATATTATATAAATATATCACATATGTGAATTTTATGTGATTATATATTATATAAATATATCACATACTGATATATATTAAAGTATAATCTTTCAATTTTCATTCATAAGAAAAAGAAAATCAAACATAGTTGGTGTTGAAAATTGAAAAAGAAACAAATGAAGATTGAAATAATTTAATGTTGTGGTTAATCTATCCATTTAGAAGCTCCACTATGATCTAGATAACTTAGAAATGAGGCTTCTTCTTTTTTTTTTTTTTTTCCTCCTAGAAATAAGCATATAATCATGGAAGGTGATTGCTGGCCTTTCACATTCCATTCTTCTCTTAGGAACAAATTATGATTGGAGAACTTACCTTTATCTCATGTAATTATAATGCACTTAAGCATTTAAAATCATGCTATTAGCAATTTAGAAATATAAATTAGGTTATTTATTTCTAGCAAAAATTGAGAATGAGGCTTTATTAATGCCATTTTTTAGCTGACAGCGACTATTACTTACATATGTTCATGACTGATGTCTCACAATTATTTAAAGCAAAGTCCAGAACATTAATTTAGATGCAATATGATTATCCTTACAATAAACTCACTCCTCCTCATGTTCTATAGTATTCCACGAATGTACAGAGGAAAAGGAAATTATAATAAAAGTCCAAGTACCATACCCTAATAAAAGATATTTTGTGCTTGGATGAACAAGTCCCAGGAAAACATTATCTTTTTGACATTTCTACAGCATTGTTAGAATTAAATAAAAGGTAAATTTTTTTTTATAAGATGCAGTTTACTTAGAGTGTAGTGGATCTTTGATTTTGTTGTTTTTGCTGTAATTTTATTTGTTTGTTTTTCTTCTCAGCATATCCTTTCTCTCCTTCAGTAATGGTTCACTGAATGATTCCTTTTAGAAATCACTTTCTTACCATCTTAGCTCATATAGTTTGAGAGTGGAATCTATTAAAATGGGATGAAAAAGATGCTGCCACAGATAGTTGCACAAAGAATAGAGAAAAGAGATAACAAAGACTGAGAAAAAAGTGAAAAATTGCATCTGCTCTGGATCATTAATTGTTGAAGCAAACATTTCTCTAACATATAAGCCTTCCCTAAGTTGGTTACTGTGTATAACCTGATACAGTGATCAAGGTCTGAAACAGTGTCTCTTATTCATGAAGAGGACTTTATATTATATTCATTATAATCTTCTAATGAGATAAAAAATGCATAATCAGGCCAAATTTTTTTCTATCAAGAATCTTAGTTGGTATATAAGATTTTCTTGATCAAAGGAGTAAGCTTCAAATTTTTATAAAATATTGGATTTTAGAGCTCCTAGGAGTCTTTAAACATTGATGTTCCTTTAACTCTAAGAAATTCCAATCCTCTGATTTTTACAGATGGAAACAAAGTCCCTGGAGAGGCCAAATGATTTTTTTTTTTCCATATCCCTCAGCTAATTAATGAGTGACAGGCTTTGACAAAAATCTGTCTTCTGACCAAGGAATATTACACATTCTAATATATCAATGCTTCACCACTTGCTGAATATTCATTCTTTGATAAATGAAGAATTTGTTAATTTATATTTGACCTCAAAAATTATTATTTATAAAGAAAAGCACTGTGAAGACAAACATGCAACTTCTTTATGAAGATATTCAATCTATCTCTGAATTAATCTCTTTTCATTGAATCCCCTCCTAAATTTATATCTAATGGGGTAAAATAATTTCTTAAAAAGCAGAGTAATTTTGGGGGCACCTGGGTGAGAATCTCTTTATTTGGCTCAGGTCATGATCTTAGGATCCTGAGATCGAACCCTGTGTGGAGCCGGTGCTAGGCATGGAGCCTGCTTAAGATTTTCTCTCTTCCTCTCCCTCTGCCTCTTCCCACCCTTTAAAAAATAGGTATATAATTTTTAGCTTTTTTTAAATCAAGAAAACTGGACCAAATTTTTCTTATTGCCTTCCATTTTTAAGATATTTTTTCATTTACATGCAGAAATTTTTCTATATAAATTAGATAAGAAAAAGATATTTTGCAGGTACTATATGAGAAATTACTATAGTGGAACTTGGTGCTTAAATTAAACTAATGCATAATCAGACTAGTCTTTCACAGGCTAAGGCAATTTTGCTTTAAACATTACTTTGAAATTTCCAGTTTCATTTGAGATTGTGTTTTCTGCACTGCATACTGTTATAGGATAACTTAGTTAAAAATATCTTGCTAGTTTCATAAAGTGAAGAATGTAAAATCTCCATTTTAACTGTGATAATTCAGTTTAACAATGAATAACTCTGAATTCCTTATATCGGAGCACAAGATACGGTGGAACTTTTTGTTCTGAACAAAAAAGTCATATGTATTATAATGAGATATAAAATCTCTATGGAAAAAGAAAAAAAGTTATATACCTCCTTTTATTTATTTATTTTTTAAAGATTTTATTTATTTATTTGACAGAGATCACAAGTAGGCAGAGAGGCAGGCAGAGAGAGAGAGAGAGAGAGGAGGAAGCAGGCTCCCCGCAGAGCAGAGAGCCCGATGCGGGGCTCAATCCCAGGACCCTGAGATCATGACCTGAGCCGAAGGCAGAGGTTTAACCCACTGAGCCACCCAGGCGCCCCTATATACCTACTTTTAAAGACAGACTTTAAAATATGTTGTATTGCAGTTGTAGGGGACTCTAAGTTCATTTGCTCTACTCTTCTAAACTGAAAAACTGCAAGCTAATAAGGGCAGTGGCTATAACTTGTGAAGATAGAATTCTAAACTCTGGAAAGTTCAAAATTGCATTGGTTATGATAAAATTAGGTATCTTTGCATAAGAATTTGCCCCATGTTCAGGGCAACACACATTATGACAAGTCTATTCTCCTATATTTCCCAGTGTGTAAATGTTTTTAGGGGAAAATGAACACCAGAATGTAAATCTGACTCAAAAGACCATGTGATGAGGACACAGCATGCTTAACATTAATCATGGTTTAACGAGTAAAGCAAAACCATGCAGACTATTTTGGAGTAAGAAATTTGTTACAAGAATTAGATCTTATAAAAACCTGTGTGAGTAGCTGGGAAAGGAAAGTTCCCAGAGGGGAAGTTGAATAAACTAAGAAAAAGTCAATAATTGGGGACGCCTGGGGGGCTCAGTTAGTTAAGCGGCTGCCTTCCGCTCAGGTCATGATTCCAGCGTCCTGGAATCGAGTCCCGCATCAGGCTCCTTGCTCGGCAGGGAGCCTGCTTCTCTCTCTGCCTCTGCCTCTGCCTGCTACTCTGTCTGCCTGTGCTCACTCTCTCTGACAAATAAATAAATAAAATCTTTAAAAAAAAAAGTCAATAATTGTACCTGGCCAAGTGAAAGGAAACTTGTCAAGACATCTGGAATCTAGGGATGTTAACTGCTGTCATTGTACCACAGATCGTGGGGGACTGGAAAGCTCTGTGGAAGGATGTCAGTTTCTTACCAGTATGTTTCTCTCTGAGTTTTGAGCAAAACTTCTGTGCTCTGTGGTGGCCCTGGTGTTGCTACTGATCATTAGTTTGTTACTTTCCCATCGATTAGCAGATGGGAAAGAATAGGGATGAAAGCTGGGATGAATGAGGACCAAGGGCAACCTGCCAGAGTGCAGGTGGCACTATGTCTCATCACTTCTAAACAATGATTACCTTTCAGAGGGTTATGGCAACTCCTTCACTTTTGCCTTCTAAATCCCGCTCAGTTTCACTTTGACAGGCTCTTACCTGGAAACACCCAGGAAAGGGCGTCCTGGGAAATCTAGTTCCTAGTGTAACCAAGCTGATAAAAGTATAATTCTGGGGGTGCCTGGGTGGCTCAGTCCACTAGATGTCTGCCTTTGGCTCAGGTCATGATCCCAGGTCCTGGGATGGCACCTCATGTCTGGCTTCCTGGTTGGTCTCTCTCTCAAATAAATAAAATCTTTTTTTTTTTTTT
>ML098435.1:0-41320 GCA_003697995.1 Taxidea taxus jeffersonii | reverse complement strand
CCTGGTTGGTCTCTCTCTCAAATAAATAAAATCTTTTTTTTTTTTTTAAGTATACTTTTGCATACTGCTCAACAGTGAAGCAAATATTTTGCCATTTTGACTTTTATTTTCCTTTCTTAAAAATGATTTTTTACTTACTATTTATTTATTTATTTTAAGATTTTATTTGTTCATTTGACAGATAGAGATCACAAGTAGGCAGAGAAGCAGGCAGAGAGAGGAGGAAGCAGGCTCCCCGCTGAGCAGAGAGCCCGATGCGGGGCTTGATCCCAGGACTCTGGGATCATGACCTGAGCCAAAGGCAGAGGCTTTAACCCACTGAGCCACCCAGGCACCCCTTAAAACTTAGTTTTTTAATTGAGGTATGATTGATATATATTAGTTTCAGGTGTGCATCATCGTGACTAGATATTTGTATGTATTGTGAAATGATCACCACAAGAAGTCTAGTGAGAGGAAAGTATGTTTTATGTATACAGACAATGAATAACATGAAATGGAATCTATTGGACTCTCAGTATTCTATAAATCCATATAGCTAGGAACAAATGTTTCTCTAAATGACAGATGAGAATACTGTTATATAATGATCTTAATAATGATCTTAGGGGTAAAAAGGATGGGGATTCCACATTCAATTGTGTTTCTGAAATGCAGTGTTAAACAAGGTTTAAACAACTTTTAATCAAAAAATGCTGAGAGAATATAATATTCCAATATTTATTTTGATTTGATAAGGAAGGAAAATAAAAATCACCATGAAGAATTCTGTTAAATTATTTCTCTGTGTAATTCTTACTATTTTTTTTTTTTCTCCCTGGGTAACATCTCTAAGAACAAAGGAGGCAATGAGTCCATGGGCTGAAAATCTGGTGTAATTTTCACCTATATTTCTTATTTCCCTGTGTTTAAAAGTTAAGTTCTCTTTTTAACATGAAGGGCCAGGAAAGTTGATAATTTCCCACAACACATTATCATCTTCTGACAATTTGAGATGCCTAGAAAATAAAGAATGGATCATTTAATGCAAACAAATGGATCACGAAAGGTTATTTTAATTAATCATCATTTTTAAAAAGTTCTGTAAGATAACTGCAGAGTGGAATTCTTTCTTTGTCCTTGATTCATGTTATTTCTATGACTTTGCTCAGGGGAAGAGTTGGCAGAATCATGCTGCAGTCAATCATAAAGCTATCATTAAACGTCCATGCTAATGACCAACTTTTAATCACATTGTGGATCACTTTAATCGAAGATAGAGATGTGGTTTGAGGCAAAGTTACTCATGAAATTGGTTTTGAGTGAAACACTACACTTTTGTTTATAAAGTGAACTTTTAATTTGAACTTCATATTTTTATTTTAATAGTAGACAACTTACATTTCACAGTCTAGAAAGACATTTTGCATTGACGAGTTTACCTTGTATATTACCTAAATAGAAAGTCATGTGAAGACTGCAATGTCTAAAGTCATTCTTTTTTTTTTAATATTTTTTTAAAGATTTTACTTATTTATTTGTTAGAGAGAGAGAGAGAGAGAGAGCGAGCACAGGCAGACAGTGTGGCAGGCAGAGGTAGAGGGAGAAGCAGGCTCCCTGCCAAGCAAAGAGCCCAATGTGGGACTCGATCCCAGGACGCTGGGATCATGACCTGAGCCGAAGGCAGCTGCTTAACCAACTGAGCCACCCAGGTGTCCCTAAAGTCATTCTTATATAATAACCCCAATCAAGCGTGAATGAGAGCTCAGAAGTGGCACCATGGACAGAGGTATATGAATCATCAACATTTTGAAGCAATTTAGGTAGTTTCTATGCATAGATCCATTCTATATATGTTTATAAAATTGACGTGTTTATAAAATTGATGCTGTGAAAATACTGTGAGTACTTGGATTAGAAAAAATGAGAAGAAACATGAATAAAATGCACATAGGTAAAATTTTGCCAATGCTTTTGTGTTTGCAACAGGATTGATTATATATTCTATGGGTCTTCAATGGCTATGTTTAACTTCTATCAGGCCATCCCCTTTAATCTGCAGTTTTATCTGCCTCTTCTTTTGGCTAAAAATGCCATTAAAATAAAATTAGCTTGTTGAAATTAAAATAAAAATATACACTATATATGTAATATATTTATACTTATAATATTCACATATCATATTTTATAACACAATATTATATAAACACTTGCACATGCTATACATGGGATATTTGCATGAATTTGGATATAATAAAAGGATTTGAGATTACACTGAAGTGGTAGTTCCTCCATTGTAGACCCATGATATAAATTATTCTCTAATCTTTCTGAAAATATCTATATCTTTTTTAGCTAAGATAGATCTTGTAGCAGAGAAAATTAACTTTTGAAAGTAAGCTAGAAGTACTGGTAGGGAAAGTTCACTGGATTTCCCTGAAGAATTCTTCCCTGAAGAATTAATACCACGATGACTTGAAAATGTATTTAAATCTTCCAAGTTTAAGGAGACAGAACCCACTAGAAAGAAATGTTAATCAGAATTTCTCAAACAAAACTAACTTAACTTGAAAATACAAAACAATAGTTGTCAAGGTACGTTTGTGGGAAATAGGTTATGTTTAGAGATCTATTTCACAGTAAAATTAGATACTTAATTTTTAAAAGACTTTAAGAGAATTAAAAAGGAGATCCCTGGGGAAATAAAGCATGAGATTCCTAGAAGAGGAAAATAAGCTAACTTTTTTATTGATTTCATTTTTTAACAAACTGCTCAAACTATTCATTAGAGGATAAGAAGAAATAATTCTACTACTTAGGAGCACAGGTAATAATGATGAGTGAAAAATAAAGTGGATCAACTCAGTCTGATAAGTTTTTCTCACCCAAAGCCAGAGGTAAGTGGGTAGAATGTAGATCAGTGAGCCAATCTAACTACATAACCACCTGGGTTCCTTCTCTCTGCAACTTTGCCTTCCCTAAGGTGTTGTACAGAACAAAGGATCAATACCATCTTGCCTCTATGATGTCTTATTTACAGTTAGTGAGAAGGGAAACAGAGTCAGTTTCTTCAAATCTCTTATAGTCAAAAAGCAATATCCTTTAGAAGGATTTGATCTGGAACAGAGACATCACACTTCTGCTCACCTTTCAGTGCTTAGAGCCACTGTCATGCTGCCACACACAGTTTCAAGGGTGCCAAGGATTGCATCCTCTAAATGCCCAGGATTGCATGCCTCTAAACCAAAATGGCAGGGATGTAGAGAGACCAGGAGAGGCTCTGAAAGAATGTTGGGATCATGAATACCTGGGAGGTTCAGCAATCTGCCCCAGGACACTGTGCATCCTGTTTCACTAATGTATCCTCTTCTGAACAAAGTCCTGGTTCATCATGGTTGCTCAATGAATATTTTTTGCATCAGGAAAATTAAATCATAAAGAAGACAGAACTCTTTTCCCATCCAGAGTGAATTGTATTTAAATTATTTGTATAGAATTCATTATTTCTGTTATTAGTTTATCAAAAGGGTGAATAACCCTCATGAATTTTTGTGATGGGTATGTATTGTTTTTTGTTTGTTTGTACTATTTTTAGAAAGTCTGTATTATTTGTCTGGTGGGACCATTGAAATCTTTTCCCAGTTATCTTAGCGGTTAGCTCTTGATTGGACAGAGATTTCCTTAAATGCTTTGAACCCTGCTGAGAACAGATCAGGCAACTCTGTCTTAGCCTTCGCTTTCTGTTCCTGCAGACCCTCCAGGTCAGCTGGAGATGAGACATTAGAGCGTTCAAATGTATTTTCCTTTATACTTGCGTGATCTTCTGAATTTCCATAAATACTTTAGAGTTTTTTAAAGTGCACTATGGACACCTTTCCCCCAATTTGTCTTTTTACGCTTTTTGGTGAATCTTTTATTATTCATAACTGGTATTGCTGCTTCAAGCTTCTGTGATGTTTAACAGTTGCCAGTGATTATTTTTGATAGATGCCCTCGGTATGAATCTTTTTACTGAGAGCATACACTGAGACATGTCAGTACACACAAGCCCTAAGAACAGATGCTGGGGTTAATGCAGAGCATGAACACAGCCATAATAATTGGCTTGTTAAAATGTAACTCGGAGGTTGCTGAGGACAGGGAAGGTTTCAGAGAAGGGCTGAGGCCTTTGAAATGCTGTGGGGAGTTGCCTTCCCAGAAGCTTTCTTTGCCCAAACAGCTGCTCTGTGGTAAGAGAGGTATGCATTGTCCCTTAGGCTATGTGTAGCAGCACTCATAGAATTTGCAGATTAGCATTTAGCATCTTTCTGGTAAACAGAGCCTCCTAGTTCCAGGAAGACCCCTTGTCACACATCAGGGGCTTGAGAAACAGTGATGAAGATTTATGATTATCCTGAGGGACCAATCTCCTGTCTTTCACAGCAAGTTTGGATTAATCTTTCAACCCTCAGTAGAGGGATTGCGGGCCTTTCCCAGCAAATAGGGATTTTTCAGGGACCTTCCACACATGTCAAACAATGATTCTTCCCTGAACCTGGGACTTTTGAGGAACTCCAACCCTGATCTTTCCCCCACAGTGGCTGCTAACCTGGCAGGCTCCTGGTTCTTAAAGCTATTAGAAGTGCAAGGCTGTTGGTTTTCAGGGATCCCAAAAATATGTCAGGAGGGAAATGGAGAGAATCGTGACAAGTTAAAACTTTCTTTTCACTGAGATTTAGCCATTTTTCTCGAATAAATTTTTCTTGGATTATTACAAGTTTTTGGTTGACTCCCAGAGTTTAAAAAGGTTGATTTTGAACTATCTTGGGCCAGTGTTCTCAATACATTTATGGAGGAGCAGATTTTTGGAAGTTTTTAACCTATTTTCTGACATCTGGTTGTTGTATTTTGATACCTCTACTATTTAAGTCATATATAAATAACTAGTTACCTTAGTAATCCATACCCTCTTTTTAAGTATATCAACTTATTTTGGAAATAGGTATGGTAGTCTGTTTTACTCTTTTATCTTCTTATCCACTTTTTAAAATGTTTCCCTGCAGTTTGAAACTCAAGTATGGTCATATGGCTTATTTAGATGAGTGAAGTATGAACTGAGAAATGCTTATCAGATGTGGGAAGATGTGTTAAGGGCCAGTGTGTACTTTTCCATACCTCCATATTACCCCCTCTGCCATGATCCTGGGTATAATCCATATGGAAACTGCACCAACATGGTGGGTCTCTGAGTGAAGATGTCAGGGAACAATCCTTAGCTTTCCACTGATGGACTCAGAATAAGATTTCGAGGTTTGTAACTGCAGCATAACATAACTTATTCAAGCTGATAAAATAGCCTGACATAATACATACCTATGTTAAACAAATTCCTGGCATTTCTCTTATGAGTAGGCTGTATATTTCCTGTTATGGCTCCCAGAAGTTTGCTGTCCATTAAAAACAACAACAACTACATTGCCTCTATATAGTCAGTGAATTGCACTGTATAGCTTACCCAGGATACTGAAAAATCGTGTACATCCCTAAAAAATGATAAACGAGGAACCTAGAGGCTATTTGTATTGATTTCTAAGGACAATGAGTTGTTGCTTTCGTATCTGAAACAGAGTAGGTGTAAGGCAGGTGTGCACAGAACACTAGATGGGAGATTGAAAATTCGTAACTCTGCACTTCCTTTTCCTTGTTCAGGAAAATGTAACAATAATGTCTCTCTTATGCCTCTTTCAGGGTTATTATAAGAGAGTTATGTGGAAAGAGTTTAAAAAGTTTAGTGCTAAGTATAAAACCATAATGTGATGACTCAGATATGTGTAAATCCTCAAATGCTCATCTTCAGATACCCACCCTGTGCTCATAAGGGACTTCAGACTAGGCATGGTTACAGATTAATAAGGTAGTCTGTTAGGAACAAATGTGAGAGCTCTTCTTTCACAGCTCCTTTGTTATACAGACAAAGTCTGACGATTTGGGAATTTAAATGACTTCCCTAAAGCAACTGAACTGACAAGCACCTTATCTGGCATGAAACCAAGGCCATCTACATCCTTGACAGGTTCTGGTCAATAGTTAAGGGAAAGAAAAATGGATAACATATAGATACTAGATATCTACATATTATATCTATTATGTGTATATACCATATCATATTATATATAATTATAAACCCATAGTCCAAAGTCAGATAATGTCGCCATGAGCTTGGCAGAAAGACCAGAGTCTTAGGCCAGAGAAGAAATGATCATCCATGAGATGAGGGTGTTTAACAGTTCCAAGGAGGCCATTACAGTAGTAAAACAGAGATGTAATTTCACAAAAGAATTCACGTTTTAAAGTTGTCTCAAAGGTGATGTGTTTTCTTTTAAGTTAATTAGAAAATTGACTACTTTTTTCCTTATGAATTTCTCTCCTTCACGTTTCATTTAATAGCTGCTTGTTGAAGGTAGGAATCTATGTGTCACTCTGTCAGTTAAGGGTAACTGCGTTTGACTTTATTTAATTAAAAGTTTAAGAAAATAACATCTTGTAGGTTACATCAAGCTTTCTTCCATACTTTTATTGCCATGAGTATTAGGTAATTATTAAGACCAGCTGCCACAGGCATTTTTTCGGATGGGACTTGTTGAATTTAGCAACACAGTCTATCTTATCGTCAGTGACTTCCTGGAGTGTCTTCTGGAGCTTCCCAATCATTGGGATGAATGGCTTGCACGATGGCATGGAAAAAATATCAGAAGACAGTCAACATAGCATCAGCCCACAACTTCTCACCCACCCCTCATCTCCAATTCTGCACGACTACTGAAAAAACCCCAAATGGTTCTGTTCTGCCCTATTTTGGAACATGGCCTGAGGGGCAGGCAATGCTGTCACTTTTTTTCCCTACTTAATGTTTGAATTTAGTATCCCCTGGAAAAAAATGTGAGTGTTGTTAGACGGGAAGGGACTAGATGAGTATTTGCCTCTGGCTCTGTTTTCCAAAGGGGATTTCCTGTGGCTAAGAACGCTGGGTGAATTTTATGACGCAGGCTGTGCTCACGAAGAAGTCGGCATGCCTGGGAGAATACTGCCCAGTATACCGCTCACATTCAAGGGAAGCCCTGGGGATCCTGGTGACTGGTCTCTCCTCTAGGCACATAACCAGTGTATCAGTGGGTCCTTTGAAGCAACACACACGGAGTTCACTTCTTTGGTTATTTCCATTTCACCAGAACATTGGGCTGAAATCTGCCTTTGACGTTTCCTGGGGTTGCATCTCAACTGCCGGCAGGCTCTTTGATTCTTTATGCAGCCTCCTTCAGAGAGCTCGTAAAGCTAGATCAGAAATACCCGTGTGGCAACACATTTAAGCTGTCTTATTAGAGACAACTTTGCAAACAGCTTTGCCGCCGCTTGTTGCAGAAGCTCGAACAAGAAATCCATTTGCACACACAGTGTGCTACAAAGACCGACGGGACCTTCCCAAATTTAAAATTCTGCCTCAGAAACAGTCTCAAAACACCTATCTGCCTGGACACTTTCAACTATTAACTGCTTGAATGTCTGCTTGAAACTTGGAACACAGATTTGTACATTTGCCAGACCTATTAGTGTGTTCAAGGCTTGAAAGCAGGCAGTGCTTTACTTTGAGTAGGATGCGTCTTTCCCTTCAGTGAAGCCTATGTAAATAGATTTGCTGATGAACCCTACAAGCAAGATGCTTCCATTTCAGTTGCAAGAATTTAATTTTTTGTTTTGTTTATAATTGCTCCTACATGCAATGTGCTACCTGCTGAAAAGATAGATGTCATGTGTATTTTTAAAAACCTTCTTAAATAAATTATGTTGCTTAACTAAATAGACCTTTTTAACATGTACAGTGAGGTTTCAAAGACCAAGCAATAGGTGCACTGGTAATTGAATGGTAAGTGAGCTTCTGTAACTCAATTCATAGTGTACATGATAATGTATTAGAAAGAAAGTAACCTGCCATTGGCATTATAAAGTGCCCGAAGAGGTTACTCTCCAATGTTTCAAGTTAAATGAATACTTTGCTTTGTAAATGAACAGGTAAATACTAAGCAATTAACAGCCATGCCAGTTGGAGCTTTAAAACAGGATACAGAAAGATTTGTGGAATGCTGGAACTGCATTTCTTATGCAAGCAATACAGATGGCAATTTTCAAAATATTTTCCGTGTGTAGCCCAGGAAAAGATACCCTGACATTTCAGGTAATGCAATGAGCATTGACAGGTTAAGTGTCTTATAACTTTCTCTGTCAGTATCTAACATAGTATCTTTTTATTACCATTCCATCAATTTGTTGAGTTCTGCTATCTTCTGGACGCTGTTACAGGCACTGAGGCTATATCAGTGGAAGCACAAAACTCTTAGAACTACTGAAATTAAGTTTTAGGGTTATAAATAATTAATGACCATAATAAAGATATAGTGAGCATAATAAAGAAATATATTTTACAATACAGAAGTATAGAAGATGTTAATTGGTGTGGCTCAAAGAAATCTGACAATATGAGAAAAAAGACAGTGGTGGGTGGCGGGATGGAAGGAAACTTGTTCATTATTAAGTAAGGAGATCAGGCTTCTCTGAAAAAAACTTAAAGAATGTGATGGGATTAAACAATGGTTTAATCTAGAGAAGAGTTTACACAATAAAAGAAAATGAACACAAATGTATTCATCTGAATGTGCCCAGGAATGTGTGTGATGTGTTGGAGCAATAGTGGGAAAGTGTTGCTGAATTGGTGGCAGGGGGCGATGGAGGAGGGGGGGGGGGGGGAGTTGGGTAGCCAAGTGAATGGTAGATGATGAGATCAGAGAGGTAATATATAGGAATAGAGAGGTCATGCAAAATCTTGTAGGTTATTATAAAATCTCTGGCTTTCACTCTGAATGAAGTTGAAAGCTAGTACAGGGTTGGAGCAGAGAATATGACGTGTATGTTTAAAAGGTAATGCTGGCTGCTGTTGGAGGCAGCGATAGAGCAAGTAGGAGGCTTTTTCAGTAGTTGTTTTGAGACAAGATGGTGGTTTAGACCAAAGGGTAGCAGTAGTGGGAGGAAAAAGTACTCAGTTTCTGAACAAATCTTGGAAGTCAATCCAACAGAATTCTTGGCTGACTGGATTCAACTGTGAGCAACTAAGAATGACCAGAAGGTATCCACTAGGATGGAATTGCCATTGGCTAAGAAGAATAAAACTGAGGACCAAGCAAATCTGCCAGGAGGGGGCAGGAAACTAGAGGAGACAGGAAACTAGAGGGCTTAAGATAGCAAAATACGAAGTGGTTTGTTAGAGAGTGGTTTGCAAGAGACTGAGACTACAGCGTGAAGGGGGTAGGTAATATAAAGAGTGTAAGACTGAATCACTGAAAAACAATATCAGTAATATTTGTATGTATGTATGTATCCATTGTATCATTTAACTTTTACTGTGTAAGTACCTCATGACTTAGTACATTAATAAACAAAAATTTGTTTAGCTCCCGGTTCTCTGGGTTGGCTGGATGAATCTTCTGCTGTGGGCTTACTTGGCTGAACACTTCTGGGCTTTCTGAAGCATCAGCTAGCAAATAGGTGATCTAGGATGACCACACGTAACAGTTCTGGCAATTATCAGACTGTCAGCCAATGCATTAGGAGCATTTGGCCACATGTCTTTTATCCTTTAGCAGACTAGTCTAGACTTTTTCACATGTCACTATTAGGGGGTCAAAATAAGAGTGTGCAATGCACAAACATTTTACAAGTCTTTATTTGTGTTATGTTTGCTAATAATTCATTATTGCCAAGATGAGTCACATAGCCAACCCAAAGGATGTCAAACTATAACCTACCTTCAGATGGAAAGGGATAAATTTGTGACCATTTTTGAGACTAGCCACATATATTTATGTCTCTTATCCACTAGACTCTAACTTCTATGAGGGTACAAACCGAGTTTAGTGTTCATTTACTAAACCTCTATTAACTAGTATAGTATTTTAAACATGGTGGGCATTAACAATGTTCTCTTGATAAATGCTCATCTATCAATGATAAAACATATAAAAAAAGTCATCTGCTTCCTCAATAAACAAACGGTCAAAATTTTCAAACTTCCCTATTTTTAATGAAATAAATGGCCATTTCCCAATTTTTTTGTCTCAAAACTTTGAAGTCACTCCTAGGTATCCCCATTATCTTTCCTTTCATGTCTTTTCAGTTCCAGTCTCTTGTTTATTCTATTTATTCAAATATTTTCAATTGTACCTCTCTCAACTCCCATTACTTTTTGTTTCCCCATTATGATAACATTTTGGGTCACGTGATCTTTTGACTAGATAAGTTCTAGCTTGACTTTCTGCTATTGGATATTAACCCATTATTCAGCTGCCCTCCCATCAAAGTCTTGGTGTAGTTATCCAAAAGATTATTAGTGATTATGTCCCCTCTCTCCTCAATGATCTTCAACACTTTCCTGTTCTTTAACAGCCTATCAGTTGAGCATTTAAGGGCCAGCATTCCATGGACTCAGTCAGCATTTAGAGCCTTTTCTTTTAAACTTTCCTCTCATATATCACATATTCTTGCTATTTGGACTACAATCCTTTCCCTCAGGAATATCAATACTTTTCCTTTGCTTTTTGCTCTTTATCCACTAATAATCCAAACATTTTTCCTTTTTTAATTTTTGTACACCCTTAGCTTATTTCCTGGTCAAAATCCAACTCACTCAACATTGCTTTCTTTAAAAAACTGTTATTTAAAGCCATCCAACCCAACAAAAAAATAATTTTGCTATTGGAACTTTGTAACACTTTTTAATCTCTTTTACATTGTGTTTTAAAATTGTTCACACTCTGTCTCTCAAGGTTCTAGACTACTTCATTGCTAAGACTGTATCTCATTAATTACTATATCTGTAACATGACATCTTATGCATAACCTGTATATCATACACACTTGCTAAACTAATGGCAAAGGAAGAACTGAAAACCTCATATTGTCTTCATATTACTAAACATTAGGAACCAATATAGATTAATGAAATGAACTGAAATTACCATTCCATGCCACTCAGATTTGCTCTCTGACTCCCTCCGATTATGCATATATTTCCAGAGGCTAAATAATAAATCATACATTCAACAAATGCAAATTGAATCAATGTTAGGGAAAGTATTATCTCAAAAGAATACAGTATAACTATATTTCACAGTTAAAATTTGTATACATTTTATGTCTAGGATGAAGATAAGGGAAACTTGATGACTTTTACGCATATACCAATGAGAACTCAAAACTAAGGACATGCTTTCAAAAGATATGTTCAGCATCAATGAAAAGGAGTAACACTCTTATGTAGTTATGGAAAAACAGAACAAAACAAAAACAAAAACCTTTATTTATTTTTTTAAAGATTTTATTTATTTATTTGACAGAGAGAGAGATCACAAGTAGGCAGAGAGGTAGGCAGAGAGAGGGGGAAGCAGGCTCCCTGCCGAGCAGAGAGCCCAATACCCAGCTGGATCCCAGGACCCTGAGATCATGACCTGAGCCAAAGGCAGAGGCTTAACCCACTGAGCCACCCAGGTGCCCCCCAAAACAAAAACATTTAAATAAATAAATAAATAAATAACCTCAATAAAATAACGTAATCCTTTTTGTTTGTAGGCTGTATTTTCAGTGAAGCTATTCCATCCTTCTATGACACTGTACTTCCATCAATAGAAATATTTTGAAGTGGATGTTTTCCTTTAAATGTGCAACATGAATTTTCACATTTTTCTTGTACTGTCAATAGACTGATGTTTTTTCATTCAGTGGCACTCAGGAAAGTCATTCTAATGAATTCTTTCCAAAACCTTGTATCCTCTTGGGTGTTTCATTGGAATTAAGGAGAAACTATAGAAAGAAAAGTTTCCTTACTCAAATAGGTTTGAAAAACTGTTCAGATTACGTCACTATAAAATTTCACAGCACTTTTGCTGATTTATTTAGTCAATATCAAAGAAAAAGATAGTTTTCATAATTATGTGACAGTGTAACAATTATATTTTTCCTCTTTGTTTGTAGTCATATCAATCTACTAGCATACTGAGGAACACACTTTGGACAATACATATGGATACTACTGATAATATTGTGTTTCCATGTGCTATGTTTTCCAGTTTACTTTTCACTAATTGTATTGGAAATTTGTTATTCCATGGCTTTTTACATTCATTCCTCCTGTTCCCAGAGTAGCAAAACTTCAATTTACTCTGAAGTAATTGGCTCATTTAGCACAGAGTTAATGGGAATGACAATTCCATGCCATACCCACATAGTGGATATAATGACCCAACCTGGGTTCTTTGTGCTTTCCTTTTTGGAATTTTTTTTTTTCTTTTCTTTTTTGGGATTTTGAATCCTGAGTGGAAAGACAGAAAATTACAGAGCTAATTCGTTCTAGTGGCAGTACCCTGATACTACTATTGTTAAGTGTGGCATGGCAGGTAAACACCTCGTTCTCCAATCCCACCCGACCCCCAAAAAAGAGAGAGCCATGCCCTAATCCCTAAAACCAGTGTAATCACAAAGGACTTTAAAAGCGGGAAAAGGGGGTTAAAGAGGGCAAATCAGAGAAGAGAATGTGAGAAGGCTTTGTAGATGGAGGAAGGGGCTTAAGTTAAAGAACCTATGCATCCTCTTGCAACTGGCAAAGCTAAGGGAATGAATTCTCCCCCAGAGCCTCTGGAAAGGAAGGTAGCCTGTTGCATCTTGCTTTTAGCTTGGTAGGACCCATTTCAGATTCTAAAACTACCAGACATTTATGTTTTCAGCCACTACATTTGCAGTAAGTTGTCATAGTGGACAGCCAGATGTAGAAAATGAATACAACAAGCTTCTATCTTGATCTCTGAAATTAACATGTGTCTGTCCATTCCTAAATGGTTCTTCAACTTTCTCTACATTTCATAATTCCTGCTAAACATTTTAATAAATTCTATATTTGTCAAATTTATGCAGGGTTCATTTCTGAAGTTTCGTAAACAAACATAATTTAAGAGGCTTATCCATGTGTTTTGGTCATTTTTATCCTTATTAGATTACAAATACTTCCATATGTAGATAGAAACTCATACAGTCTTATGAATTCTTTGTTACCCAGTAGATGTATGCTGATCATGATTAACTAAATTCATTGAAACAAATTTATAAAAAAGATAATTCATGAGGAACGTGTCTTAATGGATATTTTACTAGAAATAAAAATGGAATAATGTAAAATTAGTTACAATCAATTTCCTCTGTGGCCTTATTTAGATGTATGTTCACTATTAAATAATCCTAATGTAACCATAATACAGTTTCTATTTTCATCTTTTACTTAAGCATTTTTTATGTTGCCATATTATCTTCATTACCTTTATTTTTACCGGCAGTAATATTCCATTATGCTTTGCTTTAATTTATGTGTTGTTAGAGTTTATACTGTTTTCACTTTTTAGAAAATAGTAAATATCCTCACTTCCCTTAAAATAAATTCCCATGGGTTGTAGTCTTTTGTCCAACATAACTGATTTATTTTTATTTATATATATGATGTTCCCCCAAATTTATCATCCTAAACACCTGTCACCAACTATATAGAGACATAAAAATATTATGCCATAATCTTCCAGAATTTTATATCACCACCTTTTATTTGTTTCTGCTTTTGTTCTTTACATAAGCAAATTCATAGGCGTAACTAGACAAGTAATTTCTCTCTATTGACTTTTGACTGGATTGTTGCTCTTAAGAAGGCAGATGTCAGTCAGATTTATATACCATGTGTGTATGTATGCGTGTGTGAGAGAGTTTTATAGATGTTTCATAGATAATTTCTTTGTCATTAGTATTCTGTCGTTTAATTATGTTATGCCTAGATGTGGATTTACTTTATTTATCTTCCTGGGATTATAATTAGAAATATTATTTTTATTGATTTGCTTAGGTTGCTAGGTCTGAGAATTCATGTTTCTCAACAATTCTGGAAATTTCTCAGTTCATAGTTCTTTAAATATTGTTTCTTCATTGTTTGTATTTTTTGAAACTCTGATTTAATATACATTTATCTTAACGTACTTGAACTTCCATGCCTTTTAAGCTCCTATCATATTTTCCATCCTGTTTCCTTTCTTACTGAAATCTGTTACATTTTTAAAAATTTTAAATCCCATTTCATTAATCCTTTTAATGTAATCAATACTTTTTCTGTTTCCTATCTGCTGTGTATTTATTTTTTAATAATTTCAATGATTACACATCTGTGAGAGTGCGCATGTGTGTACGTATATTTCTATTTCTGTTTTATTTAAGAATTTGTAATCCAATTTATTTTCTATTTATTTTAAAATCTACATATTTTTATTTCTTAGATATTCAAAACTTCCTCATTTCTGTAAATATATTCACCTTATTGGGGCACCTGGGTGGCTCAGTGGGTTAAAGCCGCTGCCTTCAGCTCAGGTCATGATCCCAGGACCCTGGGATCGAGCCCCACATCGGGCTCTCTGCTCTGCGAACAGCCTGCTTCTTCCTCTCTCTCTCTCTGCCTCTCTGCCTACTTGTGATCTCTGTCTATCAAGTAAATAAATAAATTTAAAAAATCTTAAATATATTCACCTTATTACTTTATATCTATTTCTCATAATTAAAATATCATAAACATTTTAGGGGCACCTGGGTGGCTCAGTGAGTTAAAGCTGCTGCCTTCCACTCGGGTCATGATCCCAGGGTCATGGGATCGAGCCCCACATCGGGCTCTCTGCTCTGCCGACAGCCTGCTTCCTCCTCTCTCTCTCTGCCTCTCTGCCTACTTGTGATCTCTGTCTATCAAATAAATAAATAAAAAAAAATCTTTAAAAAAATAAAATAAAATATCATAAACATTTTAAACAAATTCTGATATCAGTTTTGTTTTGTTAGCTGTAAATCATGCTGCCGTATTTCCTTAGCTGATTTGTGATTTTTGACTATGAAGTCATATTTTTTACAAAATGGAAATATGGTGAACATATGTTAAAGCTGAGTTACTCTGGACAAGACTTTTTGCTATCATTTGACTATTTGGAAGCACTACAAATCTAGAATCATTTAAATTAAATTCTTGCTTAAAATTTTTCAAATGGCATGGATTGTTCAAATTTAGGTTATAACCTTCATGAGAGCCAGATTGTTAGAAAAGAGAAAAGGGACTTTAGGTGACTATCCTTTACCTTTAGGCAAATTTACATACACGGCTACATATGTTTTCACATTCCCTAATGATATTTGAAAGGGAGAATTCCATTCTGATGAGAAAACCACTAGTTTGGGCTGCTGCCTAGGCATTTTACAGCATGAGAATCCTGCTCACACCTAGTCTAGACATTTAGATAGGGCCCAGAGTTTAGAATTCCTGCTATAAATTCCCACTTTGCTTTTCCCAGGGCACCTTTTAAAAAAACTACTTAGTGTTGAGCCTGCAAAAAGTTAGTGACCTCCGCCCCAACCACCTTGCAAGTAATAGATAGGTACTAGCTATCTTGGTCTCTCCCCTGCTCCCTGTGATCTGGGACAGAGGACAGTCCTTTCTCCACCTCATTTCACCCCTCTCCATACCAGCCTATTTTTAGGATCTCTAATTAATACATCTTGCAGCTTTCCTTCTTTTTATGTGAGTGTATTGAGACCGAACTTTCAATCAAAACGACCCCAGGGCTTTCATTTCTCCAAAGTGGGCTCTTGTCTGATGAAGGAGCTACCTGCTGAGTCCATTTAGGCAACTTGTGCTTCCTTATTCAGTAGGCCATAATCTACATGTTTTTAATTTATAACCACCAACTCTGGGCCCCTTAACACAGTTATGCACTGAGAAATTTAACTTTTTCCTAGAAAATTGAGTTTATTATACTACCACATAATATATTTCAGTAATAATTTACCATAGGTGATCATTCAAATCCTACAGGGACCATCTGAATAAAAAGGAGGGCTGGAGAGACATGGTTAACAGAAAATAGAGGCAATAAAATAGGAAAGTAATAACCCAGTAATTGCCGTGTTTTCCTCGAACTTTTGTTTTTCTCGGCATAGTGTTATTAGATTTCCAAATACTATGAAGAAGCTAGAATTCTATATTTAAAAATATTGAGAGCACATTCAAAATTAAATAATATAACTTTATAAGCAGAAACAATAGTGTAAAGACCTCTAAGAATTTGACTTCACATAAAAATAATGAAAAAAGGTGTCCAAAATTCTCAGAATTAACTTTTTCAGAACGATGAAAATTAACCAAATGATTGAAACAGCATTTATTTAAAAAAATAGATGAATATTGATATTAAAAGAGCGTTTTATGATATTTTTAACTTGTTTTAGTTCAGTTCCCTTCTCTCCAGCCCAAGAATGGACTTGCAAAGTAGTAATCAACATTCCTGGTACTAAAGGGAAGAGACTGGAACTCCAGCTTTTTAAAAAAATTCTAGTTCTGGAAAAAAATGATATTATTTGAACTGTGTGGTGATGATGTGGAAATAACCCACTTGAAAGTCTTGGTTTTTTTTTTTGTTGTTGTTTTTTTTAGTTTTGACTCAAACTTATGCAGTACTAAAATTTCCTGAGCTGCATTTGTTGAAAATATTTACAGGCAAGTGTTTTAATGTTGCAAATGCTATAGATGAAGGATAGAAGTCAGCCCAACTTCTCAGAAGCATAAAAGGAAAAGTTGAAGAACGAGATGTTGCCATAACAAAATACCATAGACTGGGTGTCTTAAACAACAGAAATTTATTTCTTACAATTCTAGAGATTTGAACGCTGAGATCTGGGTGCTGCCATGGTTGGTTTCTGGTGAAAGATCTCTTTCTGGCTTAAAGAAGCCTACCTTCTTATTGTGTACTCACAAAGCAGAAAAATATATAGAAATCTTTCCTTCTCTTCCTCTTTTTTTTAAAGATTTTATTTATTTATTTATTTGAGAGAGATCATGAGATAGAGAGAGAGAGAGTAACTACAACTGGGGGAGGGCAGAGGTACGGGGAGAAGTAGGCTCCCCACTGAGCTGAGAGCTGGACATGGGGATCACAACCTGAGCCGAAGGCAAAGATTTAACTGCCTGAGCCGCACAGGTGCCTTACTCTCTCTTCTTCTTCTTATAAGGCCACAGTCCTATCAAATTAGGGTCCAACATTTAAGACCTCATTTAACCTTAATTACCTCCCCAAAACCCTATCTCCAGATACAATCATACAAGCAGTTCGGACTTTAACATATGAGTTTTTTGAAACATAATTCAGTCCATAACAGACATCACAGAACTTATAAAAAGCTCTGACATGTATGTGAAAGTTTAAAATGCCATGGATATTTGTGGAGATGTGGAGATGCTTAAGGAGGACCTGAGAAGGCTCTAACCATTCACTTCCAAATGATCTTGAAACTCTGCACAGGCAGGAATTAAAAGCCATGACAGAGTGATAATGGCCTTACCGAACATCAAAAATGTGCCACAGCATGCACACAGACACCTCATAAAAATGGAGAGATTTACTGACTTCAGGTATTTAAGGAAATCTCTGTTTAATTACTAGCTGCCCCTCAAGCTAAACATACAGAAACTTCAGTGAGCACACAGGACAAGGAAAACATATTTTCTAGAATTAGTCCTAAAGCATTATTAAAAAGAAGAATTATAATAAATAATCACAAAACAAACACTAGGAGGTTAGGGTAGAATAAATAGAAACTTTCCCAGAAGAGGCATGGTGGGATAGCTAGGCAAAAACTTTAGCTACCTAATCTAAATACGTTCAAGGAGCTAAAAGCAAACATGTCTAAAGAACTAAATAAAAGTATAAGACATAGAACAATTAAAATAAAAATTCACTAATTAACAACAACAGCAGCAGACATGACTGTACCTAAGAAAGAAGCAGCAAACTAGAAGACAAGTCAACTGACAGTTAAGGATATCAATAAGTTGGTGAAAAGTTAATTCTTTGTAAAGATCCGCAAAATTGGCCAAATTTATCTAGACTGACCAAGGGAAAAAACAGGGAAGATTCAAATAATGAAATTTAAAATGCAAGAGAGAACATCAATACCTACTATATAGAAATTAAAACAACAATAACATGACTTTAGGTGTGTACCATGAGCACTTATATGCCAACAAATAAGATGACCTTGTGAAAAGGAGCAAATTTCTAGAAAGACACTGACTACCAAAACTGACTCAAGGAGAAATAGAAAAATCTGAATAGATTTATAAAAATTAAAGAAACTGCCTTAGTGTTTTACAAAAATCAGAAAACAAAACCTACATTCCTTCCTCCAAAGTTCAGGAGAAATGGCTTAACTTGTGAATTCTATTAAACATTTAAAGAAGAATTTGCACAGGGGCGCCTGGGTGTCTCAGTGGGTTGGGCCTCTGCCTTCCACTCGGATCATGATCTCAGGGTCCTGGGATCGAGCCCCACATCCGGCTCTCTGCTCCGCGGGGAGCCTGCTTCCTCCTCTCTCTCTGCCTGCCTCTCTGCCTGCTTGTGATCTCTGTCAAATAAATAAATAAAATCTTTTTTTTTTAAAAAAAGAAGAATTTCCACAATTCTTTATAAACTCTTTAAAAAAATGGAAGAGAATAATTCCTAACTCATCTTATGAGGCCAGTATAATCATGATACCAAAACTCAAAAAGGTTATTACAAGAGAAGAAGCTACAGGGCAATATCACTTACAAATATAAGTGCAAAACTTTTTCATGAACTACTAGCAAATTAAATCCAACTGCATATGAAAAGGATTATATATGATGCCAAAATGGGATTTACTCCAGAAATATAATGTTGGGTTAATGTATAAAAATTAATAAAAGGTCTGTAATAAATTATATTAATAAGATAAAGAATGAAATTAATAAGATAAAGAATGAAAACAATGAAGACATTTGACCATCTCAATAGATGCATAAAACTCATTAAAAAAAACAATAACAACATCCTTTCATGATAAAAACACTCAGCAAACTCAAGGTAGAAGTTAAATTCTGCTATGTGATAAAAGGCACCAACAGTAAACCATAGCTAACATCGTATTTAATGATGAAAGACTGAATACTTTCCTCCTAAGATCAGGAGCCACAAAAGAATGCCTGATCTTGTCATTTCTGTTCAACATTGTACTGGTTGTTCTATCAAGGCAATTAGGGAGGAAAATGAATTAAGACATCCAAATGAGAAATAAAGAAGTAATTATCTCTACTAATAGAGGCATAACCTATGAAGAAAGTCCTAAGGAACACAGACACACAGACACACACACACACACACACACACACACATGAGACAAAATCACACATACACACATACACAAATTAGAGCTGATAAATGAGTTCAGCTAGATTTCAGGCTACAAGATCAATATACACAAATCTATAGTATTTCTACACACTCATAATCAACAACTGAAAATGGAATTAAGAAAATAACTTCACTAAGAATGTTATAAAAATAATAAAAATACTTAGGAATGAATTTATCCTCAGTGTAAGATGTGTACAGTAAAACATACAGAAAATTGTTGGAAAAAGAAGACCAAAATAAATGGGAAGACATCTTCTACTTTTGGATTTGAAGATTTAATATGGAACATATGGAAATATTGTCCAAATTGATATATAATATTCAGCATAATTTCCATCAAAATTCCAGTGATTTTTATGGAAAAATATATAAGCTGATCCTAAAACTCATATGGATTAATACATTTCCCAGAATACCTGAAACAATTTTGTAAAAAATAATAAATATAGGAAACTCAGAATACCCTACTTCAAAGTTTACCACAAAGCCATGGTAATTAAGACAGGTGGTAATGCCATAATATGCACACACAGAACAATACCTAAAAATACACACATGTATCTGTGGGCATTTGATTTTAGAAAAGTTTGCCAATAACAGTCAATGGGAAAAGAAAAGTCTTTTCAACATTGAATTACTACAAAGGATTACTAGAAATCTACCTGTAAAGAATAACTTTGGACCCTCATTCACACAGTGTGGACAAATTAACTCAAAATGATGAGGGCTAAATGAAGCAGTTAAAACTATAAAAATCATGGAAGAAAATGTAGGGTAAGTCATCTATGACTTTAGGATAGACAGTGGATTTTTAGATATAACACCCAAAGTATAAACAAAATAGACAAAAAATGGATAAATTGGACTTTATCATAGTCCAAAATTTTATGCGTCCAAAAATACTATCAGAAAAGTAAAGAGAAAACAACAGAATTAAAAAAAAATCTAAAAATCATGTGTCTCAGGGTGCCTGGGAGGCTCAGTTGGTTAAGCCTCTGCCTTCGTTTTATATCATGACCCCAGGTCCTGGTATTGAGCTCCATATCAGTCTCCCTGTTCAGTGGGGTGTCAGCTTCTCCCTCTCCTCTGCCTACTGCTCCACCTGCTTGTGCTCATGGTCTCAATCTCTTTCTCTAAAATAAATAAATAAAATCTTTAAAAAATAATAAAAATCATGTATCTGATAAGCATCTAGAATTTGGGATATATAAAGAATCCTTAGAATTCAATCACAGAAATCCAACATAAAATGGTTTTAAAAAAGTATTTGAAGAGTCATTTTCACAAAGAAATATATGAATGATCAATAAGTGCATGAAAAGATGCTTAAAATCATTAACCATTAGTGAAATGTAAATCAAAGTCACAATGATACCACTTCACATCTGCTAGGATAGCTATAATTAAGGAAGCAAGATAACAAGTGTCGGTGAGAATGTGGAGTAATTGGAATCCTTATACATTGTTGCTAAGAATGCAAAATGGTGCAATCTCTTTTTTTTTTTTTTTAAAGATTTTATTTATTTATTTGACAGACAGAGATCTAGTAGGCAGAGAGGCAGGCAGAGAGAGAGGAAGAAGCAGGCTGTCCGCAGAGCAGAGACCCTGATGCGGGGCTCCATCCCACGACCCTGGGACCATGACCTGAGCCAAAGGCAGCAGCCTTAACCCACTGAGCCACCCAGGTGCCCCCAAAATGGTGCAATCTCTGTTGAAAACAATTTGGTAGTTCCCCAGTTAAATGTAGAGTTACCATATCATCCAGAAATTATTCTCCTATTTATATACTTAAGATAATGAAAACATACGTTCACACAAAAACTTGTGCAGGAATTTTCACAGCAGCATTTTTCATAATAGCCAACGAGTGAAAACAGCCAGTATCCATCAACTGATAAATGAATTAAAAAAAATGTGGTGTATCTATGAATAAATGGAATATTATTTAGCTGTGAAAGGAATGAAGTACTAAAACATGCTAATCTAATAAAAGATCTAGGTACAGCAGTGTGATGGTTAGGCAGTGAAGTTTAAAATATAAGGGTATACTGGGCATGGAACATCTTCAGTATTCATTATTTAAATTTACTCTTTAACAAACCTGGGGTATTGGTATTATTTTTACATTAATTCTACAAGTAAGGAATCAATTTTTTTTTCTGTCACTCTTCATCTTGTGTTCTGTCCTTCTTCCCACAAATGCATGATGATATTTAACAAACATTTATATTTAAAAAAATATTTTATTTTAGAGAGAGATTTGCAGCAGGGAGGGGCAGAGGGAAAGGGACAGAAAGTCTTAAGCAGACTCTTGGCTGAGTGCCCAGCTCCATGTGGGACTCAATCTCAGGACCCTGAGATCACAACCTGAGGGGATTTGGACGCCTTACCGACTGTGCTACCCAGGAACCCCTACATAGTTTTTATCTGTTAATTGCTGTTTCCTCTATTCTGTGTCAGGTCAATTACTACTTATCTTAAAAATGAACTAGTATGTCATTCTTCTCTGGAGTATATATTTAATTTCTTTTTTTTTCTCAAAGATTTTATTTATTTATTTGACAGAGAGAGAGATCACAAGTAGGCAGAGAGGCAAGCAGAGAAAGAGAGGGGGAAGCAGGCTCCCTGCTGAGCAGAAAACTGGATGCGGGACTTGATCCCAGGACCCCAAGATCATGACCTGAGCCCAAGGCAGAGGCTTAACCTCTGAGCCACCCAGGAGCCCCTGTATTTACTTTCATAGATACATTTGATCTTTAATCTAGCTTTAACAACACTGAATTCATGGATTTAAAAAGATATTTAATACAACATTATTATTACAGAGATACATAACTTTTTAATCCAGTGAGTTCTTGAATGTAGGGATCTATTCTTCTTTCCTTTCTTCCTTTTCTGCTTTTTTTTTTTTAACATTTATGGTACATTTGTTATATCTCTTCAATATGTAATAGCTCTTGACTCATTGTAGATATCTATAAAATATATTGAATACACTTTTTATATATTTTTTAATTTTTGATTTTTAGAATATTTTTGACAGAGAGAGTAAGAGAGCACAGCAGGTAGCCCTATGCTGGGCGTGATCCCAAGACTCCCAGATCATGACCTGAGCCAAAGGCAGAGGCTTAACAGACTGAGTCTCACAGGCACCCTTGAATACATTTTAAAAAATATTATTTGATGAGAATTTATTTCTTGTCCAAAGTCACAAGGCTAGTATGTAAAATTGAGATTGAGTCAAATTTTCTATATTTGAGTATTATATTAAAATATAGAGTTTATTACAATTCAGTGATTTCTCTAATATTCATATAGATGTATGAGCATAAACAATAATCAGAATAATAGTAGGTTGCTATTTTAATAAAATATCAGGGGACGCCTGGATGGCTCAGTTGGTTAAGCTGCTGCCTTCGGCTAAGGTCATGATCCCAGGGTCCTGGGATCGAGTCCCACATCCGGCTCCTTGCTCAGCTGAGAGCCTGCTTCTCTCTCTCCCTCTGCCTGTTGTTCCCCTGCTTGTGCTCTCTCTCTGTGTCAAATAAATAAATAAAATCTTAATTTTTTTTTTTAAATATCAGAATATATATGTTTATGTATATCTGTAAAAGAGAAATATACACACAGGCACACTTACATGCATGGGTTGTGTTCTTATAAGTTTATATATTTACATATATGCTCTTTGTTTTATGTCATTCAAGTTAGATTATGTTCTTCAGATCTGGAAGTAAGATAAAATAGTGAATTTTCTTTTGTACCTTCCAATTAATATGCAGTGTGGTCCTGAGATACAAGAAGAGTATCTTCTTTTAATCTTTTGCTTCCTTTGCTAGTTTCTCTCACTCTCAAGTTCAGGGGAGTAATTGTGGACAGCAGTAAGTGTTGGGAGATTTATAGCCCCTACCCACCTTCATCAGCCTCAGGATAAGTGATGATAATTGTTCCTTGGTATTTCTAAGAACATTCTGTGTTTAAACTATTATTTTTACAGTGTCTACTATTAATTTTCATAAATATTTACTAAATGTCTACTTTTTGATGGAGAGCCTATCTAGGGTCCCACATAATTAAATTTCAAAAGGACAAGAGAGCTTTCTGGAGCCTTTAAAGGAGAATCCAATCCTTGTCTTTTATAGATTGTATGAGCCATCTGTATTCCTTGATTTAGGGCCCCTTTCTCCTTATTCAATGGATAAGTCTCTCCTTCTGACTCTGATTCCCCTACCTCTCTCTTATAAAGACCTTTGTGATGGGTCTACAAAACAATCCAGGATAATCTCACTATATCAAGATCCTTAAATTAATTATATTTGTAATAATTCTTTGCTGTACAAGGTAATATATTCACAAGTTAAGAGGTTACAATATTGACATTGTGAGGAGCTATTATTCCCTTCTTCACGACTCATTTATATAGTCATTTTCTTCAAGAGGTTGAACAAATAGTTACCAAGAGTACCAATACTCACAAATTCCTTTTCTTAATACCATAGAAAAGATTTTCTTTCTTTAGTTCCCTCTAAAGGAAGGACTCAATTTACTAAAACTTGAGCCACTTGCTCCTCAAATAAGGGGCTTCTGTTTTCAGAATAAAGAAGACATTCACCACATAAACAGGTGTCATTCTCTAAATAACCATGAGTGGAACATCATACTAGATCTTACCAGGAATAAATCAGTCAAACCTGTAATTATTGCCTTCCAGATAAGGACAACACAGATTTTAAGGGAAACCTTCTGGATATTGAACTGATATAAATCTGAATTTACTACAAGCACATTATAGAAATGTATCTTTCAATTACAACTGAGCCAACCATATGAATTATATAAATACAGTCTGTCTCCTTAAATGTATCAATGTTGTGATATAGATATTCTATTATTTATTTGGCAGAGGAGGCATTTAAGATACAGAGATGTCAAGTAAAAATACTCATTTGCCCAATCTAATAAATCATGAAACTATGATTTTAACACAACTGTATAGGTTTCCAGAATGTCAAGTAACCTTATGATGCCACATGTTCTAACATACTACTGAGAACATATGTTCTAACATACATGCCACATGATCTAACAATATCTATTGGGTGATCACCATTGTAATTTGGATTTTATCTAAAAATATATTTGTGGCAGGAATGGAACTTGGGTTATATTCTCAAATTTTGAATGCCTTGATTTTTTTTCTTATTTTTGAAAAAGGAAGTAAATAAATGGCTCTCTAGACTTATTTTGCAGATCTAATGAGATAAATGAATTGTATGTGAAACACAAAGCACATATACCTTTTTCTTTTGTTCCTCCTTTATCATCAGGAATACCACTGAGACCACAGATTGAAGACCAGCCACATTGAAGGCCAATTTTAGGTCCTAATCATGCTGTAAAATAAAGTCTATCTCTACATGAATTATTATCAAGTAGTCTTTATCACACACCTGAAGCAGTTTCATATTTTTAAAAATGTTATGCCAACTTGGGATTAAGCATATAAGTGCACAAAACCAGCTTACTCACTGGGTATTTTGGTCCACAAAATAGCCTTTCCAATCTTTGGAACAGAACTTTTGCCTGGAGCTGTCTTTAATAATAAATTAAGCATTAAATGCATGAGCATAGCACAAGCACATTAGTATTTTTTAACTGCCCCGAATTCCATATCCTTATGTACTTGCAGTCATTTGTTGTCAGAGAAATATAATTTATTTAAATGCAGAATTTCTTATTCTCTTTGTTGTGTGTATGCTTCCACATGGAAAATGTTTTGTTACCTTATTTTTAATTGGTAGTATCTCAATAGCTAATACTTTTATACATTCTTCATCCTCAACTTGTAGGAGCTTCTTAAACTGTTAAAAATAGAAAGAAATACATATCTGGTAGTTAAATCTAAGCAATCATAACCCTGTGGACAGTGGCATAGTTAAAAGTGGATGGCATGGAAAGTAACTTAAGTAGCATCATGAACTGGTTCAAATTTAATAGGGGATCTTTTCTTTTTTCCTTCAAGTCATGCTCAATACACTAGGCATTGTTCACTAAAATCTCCATTAGACGCAGAGGCTGAGTACTGTGGGACTCTCCAGATCAATTATGGGTAGGTCGATCACTGAGCAACTATCAATAAAGTAATCAAAGCTGAAATATATTCCACTTACAGCTTTTTGTTTCCAACACTCTAAGAAGCAACTGTAATTGTTATTCCCTTCAACGCTGCCACTTGGAAAATTGTCAGAGGAACTGAGCTTCAGGAGGAAATGTCCTCCTCATTGGAAGAATTAGGAAGTGGGTGCTTGAGACTTAAAGGGGCAAGATTTAGGAAATCTGATCAATTCTGTACTTGATATACACTAATATTCAAAAGTTTTACTGTTAACCTCTCTGAGGAAGGCCACAAGATTTGCAGTCATTTGAGTTGAATTTTTCTTTTTTCTCTAAAGATTTTATCCATATATTTGAGAGAGAGAGAGAGAGAGACAGAGATAACAAGAGAGACAAGTGTTTATGAATGGCAAATTTGCTTTATGAAAGTTCCTTTTTTTTAAAAGATTTTATTTATTTATTTGACTGACAGATCACAAGTAGGCAGAGAGACAGGCAGAGAGAGAGAAAGGAGGAAGCAGGCTCCCTGCCAAGAAGAGAGCCCAATGCGGGACTCGATCTCAGGATCCTGAGATCATGACTTGAGCCAAAGGCAGAGGCTTAACCCACTGACTCACCCAGGCACCCATGAAAGTTCCTTTTGAAATGAGTTACTTTTTTAACTGAGAGGGCGGGCATTACGCAGTGCTTAAGAACATGAGCTTTGCCTTCCTGAGTTCAAATCCCACCTCTTGGTCAGCCGGGTGGCTCAGTCGGTTAAGCATCATCAGCCTTCAGCCCAAGTCATGATCCCGCGGTCCTGATTGAGTCCTGCATTGGGTTCTCTGCTCACTGGGGAGATTTTTTCCCCCCTCTCTCTCTGTTCCTCCCCCAAACTCATGCTCAGTCTCTCTCTTTCAAAAATAAGTAAATAAAATCTTAAAAGAAATCCCACCTCTTGTTCTTTCTAGCTGTGCTATTGTGAGCAATCCATGCAAGCTCCCTGAGCCTCATTTGTCTCATCTGAAACCTGGATAATAATTTTATGTGTGTCACACAGTCACTATGAACATTGAATGAGTAAAAGTCATGTCTTTGTATTTGTTAAAGTATTGAAATAAAGATTTTGGTGTTTCACTTTTAGTACAATTGTCCTATAAGTGTGTTATTTATGCCAAAATAATTAATCTTCTAAAGGGAAATAAATAGCTGTACCCATTATACCTAGAATTAATGCCAGGAATAGAACAGATTGTGGAATAATGAAAATTTGTAGATGTCTACCATTTTTCATTGAAAGAAGGCAAACTCAGCAAAAAAGGAAAAAGAATGTTGAAAATTGTCACAGATTCATAACAGATAATTTGCAGCAAATTGCAGAAGTCAGAGAAAGAAACATCATATAGAACTTCATTTTTAGAGAAAATTCATTTCTTGTAGGTAAAACAAAGTTCCAATGGTCAAAGTTTTGGTAAAAAAAAAAAAAAGCTGTAAAAGAATGGAAACTTAATAAGGATATGCAAACAGGGCAGAGAAAGATTAATAAAGGGATAATTATGCCAACAGTAGACTTTATAGGGGGTTCTTTAAAGCTAAAGTCATAAAATGCAGTAAGGGAAGAATGACAAAGGGTAACTCATCTAGGCTAGGCACATTTGTCACAAAAGTAAGACAAGAGATCATCCTCACCTGTTCCTGGCTGGAGAATTGCTATCAATTTCTTTATGATGTCGTATCAATGGCACAAACTAAATTTACTGACATTTTGGATTTTTAGTTTTTAACATACATTTTGAATAAATAGTCTGTAAATAAATCTATCCAATGTATATTCTGATTCTGGCAAATATATTTTATTGGATTCTCAGTCAGCTAATGGAATTTATCCCTGAAATCATGTTGTTCAATGTATTAGCTCATGGTTAATTTTCCTTAGATTTCTTTTTCAGGCATAAACATTTTACTCAAGGTCCTTGCACCCAAAATGAGACTACGAATTTGGCACTGTCCTTGAATTGAGTAGATATCAAGATTAGTCACTTTTTCAATGACTACATTTGATTTAACTATCTGTTAAATGATTATACTCAATAGACAAAATGCTTGAAAAATCAGGATCCTCTGAGTCAGATTTTCCTTTTCTTTTTCTTTTTTTTTTCTTTAAAGATTTTATCCATTTATTTGAGAGAGAGAGAGAGAGAGAGAGAGAGACAGAGATAGCAAGAAAGAGAAGGAGCTGGAAGGAGAGGCAGAAGCAGGCTTCCCAGTGAGCAGGGAGCCAGATGTGGGACTCGATCCCAGCATCCCGGGACCATTACTTGAGCCAAAGGCAGACAACAACCAACTGAGCCACCCAGTCACCCCTAAATTTTCTTTTTCTTTTGAGTGAGGAGATATCTTTAGTGTTTTACTATGAAGATTAAACAGTTATAAAATAATCAACTTCAGAAGTATACATGTTTCTGGTGAAAAATAAGGCAAACGTCAATCCATTTGACATTACCTAGATGATAAGCAGAAAGAGGGCATTTGCCCTAACTTTAAAGAAGCCTCAGATTTTGAAATTTTTAAAGCTTACTTTATGCTGTTGTAATAAATCATAAAAATATAACTAACAAATCTCAGTAAGCATGACCTTTTTAAAGGATTTATAAATATCACTCTATTTTTCTCTGTCACTCTTCTCTAATTTGGAGAGATAAATAGAGTATAAATATTGCACAGATGTTGAATCAACTAGTCATTAGTATTTAGAGTCCCAGTGGTTTTTCCCCTTGAATAGCTAACACTTCCCAATAATTTTATACACCATCAGATAAATCCTTCCAAATGTAATAAAACTACATTTATTTTTTTTTAAACTTGTATAATGAGATTTTCATTTTAAATGTTAAATCTGCCTGTATATAAAACACGGCATATGTAATTGGCTTAATTATCTATGTAAGATCTCAGAAACAATTTTCTGAAATACAGAATAATGGGCACAATGTGTACATGTATGTACATATTTTTAAAAGGTTGCCTTTCATATTTCTTTTTTCTGTGTTTATATTTACTTTTTGCTTTTAAATTTGATCTCAATTGATGCTATAATTCCAATGTAAAATGTGAGCAATTCTACTTTTTGAGCTATATAGATATTAGAATTCTAAAATTTCATGTGACTAAATATTAAAAAAAATATGGCAAATTTTAGTGGATTATTCAAATCCGGTCTACCCAACTTAATGATTTTGCAGATTGCAATATATATTATGAAGATGCCATAAAGTATTTTCCAGATAAACATTTATGATGATATTATAGAAATAGATAGATAGATAGATAGATACAGATGGACAAACAGATAGATGTCTAGTAGTAGTGAACTATTCTTGTATTCTATAAATGTCACATAATTAAAGAAAGCAAATCTAAAAATAATTCCAAAGTGGAGAGACAGAATGTTTTGAAAGAAAAAAATGAGCATCCATTATATGTCAGTATTTCTTCTAGGAAATTGTATACTTATTGGAGATTTTGCTACTTGTATATTTAGGTGCATAACTTCTTAACCCTTTTTTAAATAGTCTAATTAATTTGCAGACATATTCAATAATGGGTAGATTAAAAAAGTTAAGCCTAATTCATTCATTAATTTATTTATTCCCAAACTTCTACCAGGTGATGACATTGTGTTATTCAGTGAGTGAACAAGGGAAGTATTTCTTGTTCCATTGAACTTAACGTCTAATAGGGAATATTATTGTGAGTTTCTATACATGCATTCATTTATTTATTCATTTAACAAATGTTTGTTAATAATTGAAGAAGAGGAAATTTTAATGCTGTTATATCTTAAAGTGCTTTAAAATATTTTCAATATGGACACTCATTACAAATCCTCACATTTGAAATAGGAACTGTGTGCAACTGTGGTGACACACACACATATTTATATATATATACATATATATTTATATGTTATTAAAATATTTTTCATTATTCTTGAAGATATTGATTTTCAGCAATGCATTTATGGCATTTTATGCACACTTAAATGTCACTTCAACAATAGGAATGGGAACAGTAACTAGGGAAGACAGTCTCAGATTGTTGCTCATCTGTTATATGAACAGAGGGTAGAAAGCAGTGTGCAATCTATATGTTTTGCTGCACTTACCATGAAAATTTGATTGTCAGCGTGCCTGGTAAGGCTTGGTTGGTGGAGCATTCAACTCTTGATCTCAGGGTTCTAAGTTTGAGCCCCACACTGGATGCAGAGATTACTTAGAAATAAAATCTTTAAAAAAATTCTGATTGTAACTTCACTGGGAAAAGTGATATAGAAAATACATAATAGGGGTGTCTGGGTAGCTCAGTCAGTTAAGTGGCTGCTTTCGGCTCAGGTCATGGTCTTGGGGTCCTGGGATGGAGTCCTTTGTAGGGTTTTCTGTTCTATGGTGAGTCTGCTTCTCCCTCTGCCTCTGCCCCTCCACCCCACTCTTTCTCTGTCTCTTTGTCTTTTTCTCTCTCAAATAAATAAATACAATCTTAAAAAAAGTACATATTAAATTGTGCATATTAAATTCGAAAGGACCAAAGGTGATTCACTCAACGTGTAGCATTAACATAAATCCCAAGCCATGCACTGATGGCTCCTATACCATATCAAGACTAATAACAAATCAGCTGTATGTTGATGTTAGTAAATAATACTGGAAATACATGTGAATAAAAATAATATATTTAGTTTCCTGAATTTTTAAAAAGAAATTAATTTTGCTTCAAAAATATGTCATCTGTTGGATGGAACTAAAGGGTATTATGCTTAGCGAAATAAGTCAATCAGAGAAAGACAAATATCATATGATCTCCCTGATATGAGAAAGTGGAGATGCAATGGGGGTGGGGCTTAAGGGAGTAGGAAAAGAATAAATGAAACAAGATGGGATCAGGAAGGGGACAAACAAAAAGAGACTCTTAATGTCATAAAACAAACTGAGGGGGCTTGGGGGAAGGGGTGTTGGGAGAGGGTGGTGGGGTTACATTATATGTTTAAATTTAAAAAAAGACAAAAAAATATGTCATCTGTATGGAAGGCAGTTCTTTGACTACAAAAGTGTTTATTTATTCTGTAAGGAGAATTTTCTGAGTGTATTAAATATATCTCAATATGGCTAATTATTTTTCAACTAAGTAGATAAATTTTTTAACATCTAAAAGTTGATTCTTAGAAAAATTATCATTAGTTGAAATTGCATTATTGGCATAATTAACAGTAGTTGTCACTTTTTTTTCTTGCCACCTCACTTGATTGGTTTAAAATGTTTAACTCTTGTATATAAGGTCATACAAGTGTATGGTCAGTTATTGTCAATTTTTAGTTTTTGTTTTTTTGATGAGTTATTGTTGACATACTATGATATATTTGTTTCAGGTATATGACATAATAAATCAACAATTCTATAAATTATGCAATGCTCACCCTAAGTGTACTACCATCTGTCACCACACAAAGTAATTACAATATTATTGACTGTATTCCCTCTTCTCTACTTTTCATCCCTGTGATATTTATGTTATAACTGGAAGTTTGTACCTCTTAATTCCCTTTATCTATTCTCCCAACCACATTCCCTCTGGCAACCATCAATTTGTTCTCTGTATGTATGAGTCTGTTTCTATTTTTTGTTTATTTGTTCATTTATTTTGTTTTTTAGATTTCACGTACTAATGATATTTGTCTTTTCCTGTCTGACAGTTCATGTAACATGATACCTTCTGAGTCCATCCATGTTGTCACAAAGGTAAGATCCCGTTTTTTTAAGGACAAAATGGAAAAATGGAGGTCTCTTAAAAAATTAAGGATAGAAATTTCATATGATCAAAGAAAAAGAAAACACTAATTTGAAAAGATACATGCACCCCTATATTTAGTGTTGTATTTTCAGTATACATGTAAATTAATATGTAAGTTAGCATATGTGTACGTATGTATAATTATCCCTTTATCCCCATTTTTATGTAAATACATGTATATTTTTATGTGTGTGCATGACATTGTAGAAATAACACAGATTCACAAGTATAAAAACAAAATTTTATTTGAAATAATGATGGTTTTATTTGCATTGATTACAAGGTGTCTGTAACAATTGCTAACAAGAGCAAATCTATAAATGATGTGGGAATATCAATAGGCTTTTTAGTCACAAATAATGAAGATGTATATCCAGGTTCATTGAGTTTCTGAAAATTATTTTTCAGCTCTCAGAGTGATTACATTAAAAGTGATTACATTAAAATCGGTTTTGGTTGATTAGATAGAAATGACAACGTCAAGTGAGAGAACAATAAATTAAAAGATTCCTTCAATATATACTGCAGTTTCCTCTGATTTAAACTGTATTTTCAAAGATTTTATATATATATACACATATATAAGTGATATATACATAGATATATATTGATATCTATCTTTGTATCTATTTATCACCTGGCTCTCTCTATTTAGATCATGTAGTTATTGTAATTTTTTTTGCACTTTTTTCCTCTCCTGAACTGCCATATAGTTGAGGTGTCAGTATGATATCCTCAAAGTAAAGTGGAACCTTAAGAAAATACTTAGATAATTCAAGCAACAACATGAAAAGTTTTTAGCTAATTAAGGAAAAGAGAGACATAAGAAAATTGATATGTTCAGAATCATTGACTTCCCAGTTTGATTTCTTTTTCTCATGACTCAGTAATTAGGAGCCATAGGCAATGAAGGTTATGTACAAAGATAGGATGAGAAAGCTGATATTTTATTCCTGCAATTACAGCGGTATCTCTAATTTTAAACTACCTTGTTAAAATATATGCAACAGCAACCATTTTAGTTATTAATCCCTTATTGTTTTTTTTACTTCTGATTTTATTGTAATGAATTTTTTGAGTTGATATTTATACAATTATGAGTGAATACTTTTAAGAAGATTAGCTTTAAATAAACTCTTCTGAGACATACTATTAATTTGAGAATACATTAAAACATAATATTCAAGCACGTCAACCATAGATGTGCATTTTTTCCACCCACTTCTACAAAACTGACATTTACAGTTCTCAAGGAATAATTAGGTTATTTTAGAATTTTACCAGAATTTTTCTATGGACTCAACTTTTAGGAGCATAGCTTTGAAATGTCTTGATTGTAGAAATTCATATTACATTGCCATCAGGAAATAAGTTTGGACTATTTAGAAGCTCTGTTCTCATCTAAATTACCCCTGCTTCTTTTACTTTTCTGTTGAAGTGCCTTATTGGCGTAAACTCTCTTTATAGGAAACTAGACATGAATAGAAGAATTGTTTTCTTTATTCTGTATGTGCTTCCTTTTAGAAGTGATAGGATTTCCTACAAACTGAGTTTTAAATCAGATCACCTTAAGGCAGAATGCTGAATGTACACTGGTTGCTGTCTCTGTTTAGAAATTTACTGAATCTTTTACCTAAGGGGATGGAGGAAATGGGCAGTGAAGAATAGGCCTCATTTAACATTATAGATTTAGAATGGGTCTATTGGAGATACTATATATAGAGAATATGTGGAGGAATTTTGTACTTGAAACATTTTGGGAAAAAAATAGTCTATACCCGAACTTTCTGTGATGAACTGAAAATAAATGGGGGAAGAGAAGGAGCTAATATTAGATTCTTTCATGAACCCAATAATGGGAAAAAGAGGATGCTACATTGTGTCCCTTTTTCTTTGGTGGGTTTCCATTAGAACTGTGGTTTTTTTTCTTTCAAATATTGATTTGTTTAAAATTCCTTAATTACATGTGCATTATTAAAGGATTACAGTAGTGCCTTTCTTCCCATAGAAGTTCTGTTATTAAAAGTAGCTAGAAGTTTTGCTTGTTTTACTGGTGACAATTGTGCCTGAAATTTAGAGAGCATTTAGTATATTTTATTTGCAATATTCTTGGTTGTGGAAGTTTTCAAATTTTGAAATATTTGAAATGTTTTCTATTTTTATGAACATATGTGCTACCTATGACCAGGAGTTATTTTGAGACACAGATGAATCCACTGGTTGTTTTTCTCAGCATCACACTTCATGATATTATGAGCATGTAGAAGACTATTTTGAAGAATTATTATTCTGCACATATTTCAACATTCTCATGTGCCCCATTCCAATGTCAAAACAGTCACTTGTGTGGGAGTCATTGTGACTGCTAAAACTTCCCAGCAGGTCCATCAAAGTGTCCTAAGACTAAAAAGAGGACCTATACCGACTTCTGTAAGGTAAGGAGGGTTTCAGTTGCTTATATTTCATGGATATTTTCATGTTAAATTGCTTCTTGTTTGGTGAATATCAGAGAATTAAGGGCGTGTCCAGGTAATTGACAAGATTCTGATGTATTTTATAGGAAAACTATCAACTCTACATGTAAACCTCTCTGTTGCCCACACATAGGCTAATTCTCCTTGCAGCTTTTCCTTACAGCAAAATCAAGTCTGAGTGGAAGCCGTTGATAAATGAATAAGAATACCATCCTCTTACCTTAAGGATCTCAAGTGGGATCTGTGGCACTTCATCCAACAAAAATACATACCTGCATAGTAAACACTTGTATCACAGATGTTTCTCTTTGTATATAAATGAATAGAAACTTTCTCTGTTGTTGTTTTAAAATATTTTGCTTATTTATTTATTTAAATATTTTATTTATTTATTTGACAGAGAGATCACAAGGAGAGAGTGGGGAAGCAGGCTCCCCATTGAACAGAAAGCCTGACGTGGGCCAGATCCCAGGACCCTGAGATCATGACTTGAGCAGAAGGCAGAGGCTTAACCCTCTGAGCCTCCCATGTGCCCCTCTCTGTTGTGTTAGCTAGTTACATTTCTCTATTTCCCAGTCCTGCTTTAATTTCCAGCAGAGAGCAAAATAAAAGCCAGACTGCTCACACTTATTACCTTTGTACTTTTTTCCATTTTTATTTTTAATTATTTTGTTTCATGTTATATTTGTCTAAGCTCTCTCAAATCTTTTGGGTGTAGATTTTTTTTATATATACATATACATGTGTGGTAGTGTCTCTAAAACAATCAATATGCGGTAATAACACACTCAATGTTGAAGGAAAATAAACCTACCGAAAAGAGCTCTTTTCTCCATACCTTTGAAAATGGATAGATTAATCACTCTAAGAATGAAAGTCATGGGGGAAGAAGGAGTAGTTTAGAAAGTAAGATGGGAGATGACAGGAAATCATTAGAAAAATCAATATGTTTAAGTGATGAAAGATCAAAGCATCATATTTCTAAGAAATGTACAAATATCAAATAGAGAAGTTTCATTTTCAAAAAGCAGTGTTATTCTACTCTGGGGGAAAACATAGGATCAGGGTATAAAACATGGCAATAAGGGACCTGAAGTGAAATTTAGTGCTTTGCAGAGAGTGGAAACGGTGCTGAGTTCCAGGAAAGAAGGAATATTGTGATGGATTGCACCATTCCATTTGAGAGTTTTATTATTAGCTGTTCATTTTAAAATCTGTATCTATATGTGTGTTTGTGCTTGTATTGTGTACATTTATGCATGTGCTTCTGCAGGAGAAGGTGAAAGATAAAAAAATCTAAATATGTGAGTTTATACAACTGTCCCAATTTTTAAAAATAAAGTTTAATATACATATATTCTAAACCAGTGATTCCAATCCTAGGAACTTATCCAAGAGAAATTAATAAAGATGTCCACAAAGTAATACATATGGTAATCTTTATAATAATTTCCTTATAATATCTCTAACCTAGAAACAGCCAAAGTATCCACCAACACAAAAATGGATAAGTAAGTTGTGGTATCTATTAGTAGAAATATTAATTTCATATATTTTAAATTTATTCATTTCACTGTATGTTACCTAAAAACTATAAACAAATATTAAATTCTAGTTAATAATATGAGTGCTCAGGCAGTTTTGGAGTGAGGCATCTAGTTGTCTGAAACTTAATAAAACATATTAATAATGGCTACATAGAAAGGTTTGTGTGCAATAAAACAAATGTGAAAAAAGCTAATAATTATGGAATTTAAGTTGTTGGAATATGTCTATTTACTGTACAGTTATTTCAACTTTTATGTTTAAAATATTAATGGTAAAATGTGGGGGGGTAAATTAAAAGAAAATAACTCAAAAGAAATAATATCTACATCTAGACAAAAGAAATATATCTACATCTATATTTATATTTATACACATCCAATACATATAGCAATGAGAGGTAATTTTAGAATTTTTTTACAAATTAATATATAAGAAAAAACATAAAGGCAATAAAACTTATTAAATTTTAGAAAATATATATAAATATATTTAGGGTTGATGTGCATTGTTATGCAACTTTCTTTGAAATGCTTGAGGTAGTACCTTCTGTGTGCTGGTCATCTCTACTGATTACCTAAAGTGGACCCTTCTGTGCATGGGTCTCCTTTACTAGTTATCTAAAGTGGGGACTTTAAGTAAGGCACACACTAAAGTGTGTTTTAGGAAAGATCAGAGAAAGCCTTCTGGCATTCTGGTCAAGACATACATTAGCCTCCATGGGTCCTGGACCACATAAGCCTGAGGGAGGTCATTGGTGGGCATGAGCAAGATGGATGTCCAAAGGTGGAGTCAATGTTGTCAACACTTCCACTGCATGGGGCCCATGAAGTATTTACCACAATAGAAATATGCTGGAAATAAAGCAAAAGTATATTACTTTAGTGTGAAGTTAAGATGGATAACATTAAAAGGTAACTAGAAGATATCAAATATTTGGAAATTAAGTGGAATATTTCTATATAGCTAAGGGCTTAAGCACACACAAAATGAAAATTATCAATTGATTTGTACTCAGTGAAACTTAAAATATGGCATTTATACACTTGTTATGAAGACTTTGTTATATTTAGAGGAATATTTTGTAGACATATATATACATATATATACATACACATATATAAACTGTTTTAATATAAGTAAACAATGTATAAGAAGTCATATATATGTATATATATAAAGTAAAGAAAGAATAATTAGTCACTATTTATTTTATCATCACTCATTGTAAAAGAACAATGATTTAAGTGAAAAATAATGGAATCAAGGAAATAAATGGAGAAGGTATGTTTATCAGAAGAAAGCATTTGGGTGGCATGATGGAGTCTCAGTGATGTTCATTTTTTGATCTTGCTTGTTTTTAAATGTATAGTCATTTTATTTTCTAATAATTTACTTAGCTATGTTGTTTTGATTTATGTAATTATCTGATAGAATGCTACATTATATGAAATAATCCAAACTTTGCCATTTTGATGTTTTTCCTTCAATAATTCTTCAAACTTTTTCCCATTCCAGATTCATGAGATCTAAAGGAAAAACAGATCTCAAGTGTGGTGACATGGGATTCGGAGTGGGTTGAGACTGGCACTATGCCAGGACACCTCTTACTCACAAGCACAGAGGGTGGAAAAAAGGGGAGGCAATCGTGAGAAACAGTTTTTTACATGCTGCTATGTAAAGGCAAGAAAGAAACCCCAAACATGGAGCAGTCCACCAGGGAAACAATGGGACCCAAATCAGGATGGAGATAGAAAAACAGAACCAAAGTTGTTGTTGTTTTGTTTGTTTGTTTGTTTGTTTTAACTGCAAAACCAGAGTATGAGAAAATGTGTTATTCTATGACTTGGTCTCAAGCTTGGAGATCTTGGGAAATCACTTGGCCCTCAAGGAGCAAAACTATTTGTGTTTACCTTGCAGAGGTTCAACAGTTCTGTAGTTGTGGTGGCTTTAATTTTATTGGCCACTACCTGTCAAGTCATGAGTAATCTGGAGCTCTGATCATCTATTTTATCTCTTCTCTCCCATTCCACCCTCTCCTCTAAGAAGCATCTTTCCTTATGCTTAGAAGAACCACTTCACGGCTAATAATCTTTGGTATGATTTCATAGAGACTCATTATATCTGTTTTCCTAGGATGAAAATTGGAACAACATTGACTTAACTATACACATAACAAGTTAGATGATTCAGAATACATGTGAGTTCCATCACCACCATCACCATCATCATCATCATTATCTCAAAGTCTTTCATAGTCCTGTTTATAAATCAAAGTCTGTTCTGAATGCTCAATCAGTCCTCCCCATTTATACATGAAGACACTTAGGCAGGAAATGTTAGATTTCCCTGGTAACAGAGCTAATAAATGGTGACCTAATTTGAAACAAGGTAGTCTAGCTCAAAAATATGTTCCCACCTACTGCATTATACTGCTTCTTACAAATGTAGAATACACAAATATGCCCAAATATATGCATTTTTTTACATCAACTGCTATCTAACTTCTTTTTTCAATTAGGATCCTTGAGTTTGTTAATCTAATGATCCTAATGTTCTTACCTTATTAATTAAAAAAAGAATCTTTGACTTTACTGCACTAATTTTTTTTTAAATTAGAGAAAGTTAACCAGAAGGTGATTAAATATTTACTAACTAGGTCTTTGCCTTTTCCCCTTTAATCGCATGGCAGTAAGCAGCTAGAAAGGCAAACGGCTGCATTCAAACACCTTAACTCCCCAGTCTGATGGATCTTGCAAGTTACACAAATGTCCATTAGCTCTGGTTTCCCCATGTGTAGAATTAATAACATAATCCCTGTTCTGGAGGAAAGTATTAAAATATAACACAGGTAAACACATAAAAGGATTCATACAGTGCTTTAAAGAGAAACACTGAAAAAGAGACACTGAAAGATAAAAAGATACACTGGAGCATATTAAACATTTTAAATTTATTTGATTAAGAATGAATTCTAATTGGGCATCATCCAGTCTAGCAGACAGAAAGGAACTTGGAGGAGCTGTACCAAATGAAAGGCTTTTATGTTTCTTCTCTTTCTTATTCTGAAACCGTTTATTTTACTTTCCTCACCTGCTTTTCATGCACTGTAGTTTCCTTTCACCCTTATTATTTCTAAGTAGTCTTAATTACAGATATTGATTAGAATCCTTAACTCTTAGGATCCTAATTCTTGTGAAAACTAAGAAGGAAACAACTGTGAACTTTGTTACAAATTGGCAAATTTATAAATATGTTTCATAATTTTTAGAAGCATATACTTCTTCAAAGTCAATTTTCAAAAAGCAAAACACATTTATTAATAGATCCAAATATCTTTAGTTCTTCTGTAAACGTACGCCTAAGGTGAATAAACCTACCTTCAATAGTTGATGTTTCAGTATTTTATTTGGATATTTGATGAATATCTAGATCATTTAATTCATCTCAGTGTTATTTGAAGGTTTCAAGTTACCAAAAAGATCTTGGAACCATTTTTAGGTAGATATACCATACAGTACAGTTATTGTTGGTAAGTTTATTTAAAAAAAAATTATCTTACCTACATCTGTTTAATATCCTTGTTCTTAATAATTATGACAATTTCATAAGCCATCAAATAGCTGAGGATCATTGTAAGTTTTTTTCCTTGATGACAAATTCTGTAACAGAGATATTTGACTTTTAGTAAACCAAAGTAGAATATAAGTCTTATATTTAATGCTGATAACTCTGAAGACAAACTTGATTTAATTAAGTCAACAAACTTTAGTTACCTTTATTTACTGAAGATTTTCTAGATCATGTAAAATTGAAAAACCTCCCCCTCCATATTTCTGGGAGTAGAGTTGTTTGTCTTTAAGCTAGTTAATAGAGCTCTTTACTAATTGATTTTGGCAGTACCATCCAGAAGTAGAAGAAGAATCACACATCTATGGCATAACTACATAGATATAACATAAACATATAGACAGATATAAAGAGATTTTATGGCTCTTGTTTTTGTTTTGTTTTAAATATTTTATTTATTTATTTGACAGAGAGAGATCACAAGTAGGCATAGAGGGAGGCAGAGAGAGAAGGGGAAGCAGACTCTCTGCTGAGCAGAGAGTCCGATGCGGGGCTTGATCCCAGGACCTTGAGATCATGACCTGAGCCGAAGGCAGCGGCTTAATCCACTGAGCCACCCAGGTGCCCCATATGGCTCTTGTTTAAAAAGACTTGGTTATAAGACAGATATCAAAATGCAAAACTCACTAGTTTATGAAAGAATAGTTAGATCCAAATTATATTTCTGGCAGATGGAGTGAGTTAAGGTTACCTGCTCAGATAACATTTTACTAATAATTGTGAAAGAGACTTTTCAGATTTTTAATGGGCCTAGTTTTCAAAATAATTTTCCTGTTTTTCCCTTCTCTTTCTGATCAGAATTACCTTGGATTCTAGAGAACACAGGGAGAATACTGATATCCCAAAAGGCACAGAAAAAGAATACAAATTCTACCAAAAGGACTTTTTTTCTCTCCCCAAGTCCAGATTTTCATAGTATTTGCAAGCCTTTAGACATGGACAGGGAAGGTTTTGGGATTGGTAAAAAGGATAGGTAGGCTTTGAACTATTTCTAGACCTGCATTTCTGTTCTTGTAAACATTAGATTTGTGAGACAAATAAGTTGTTTTTAATTCCTTAAAGGTTTTGGTTACAAATCTTTTGAAACTGGCCCACCCATCTAACTACATTAATTTAAATTTATTTTGGGAAGAACAACCTCAACTAAGATAGAAATCAAAAGATTTTTATGTTCTAGAGTTAAAACTGTGTATCTTTGGAATGTTTTAGTAAATTCTTCCATGAAGTCTTAAGCATATTTTTCTTTGCCTTTGGGTACATAGTTTCACTTTAGCTTAGGGAAAAGGGTTTATAAAAGCTTCCTATAAGGCTCTGAATATCAGCTTCTAATTTGGCTAACTTCTGACAATACAGCTACTTAATTTTTTTTTTTTTAATATTTTGTCAAGTTTCAACTGAGACAGAGTAGAATATTCCAGGCACTATCGAATAACTCCATTGATATAAGAGGCACAAAAAAGTGCAAAAAGATACTACTCTCCCAAGATCCAGAGCCACTCCCAAAGATAACCAAAAGAAAAAATGACTTAGACAAGTTCCCTACAAGAACAGTCCGTAGAACCCTAGCTGTAAATAGAGTGCAACCCACATTTCTGTTCAGCTGTATCTAGTGGCAAATGTTCTGAAATCCACATTTTTGTCTGGCCACATTTGAAGGTTTGCAGTCCAACAGTTACAAAGCAAAGTTCTCAGGACACAAAATGAGACAAACATGAGGGCAATAGCTATCCCTGAGAGAAGAAGTCTCAACAACTATTAGGTACCAAAACAGAAATTCATGAGACAGTTCAAAGATCTACTTGGTACAGATGTTTTTTGTCTGCCAATGTGGATTTGGGACAGACACAGGAAAGGAAAGGTAATATTTTACCTTCTTTTCTCACCCAGGCACCAGAGATAGATATCCAGGGGCACTGATTTTTATAAGAATTCTCACCCATTGCCAGCTTCTGTCACTTTCTGAGGATTCCATCTCTAGGCTCTGAAGTGATTGGGGTGGGCTGTTGGGTCTCATTATGGTGACCAGAAATTGTAGAGGAGGAAAAATAATTTTCCCTTTATAGTTTACGGTGACAGCTGCTTGGCTGAGATCTTTTTTCTCTAGGGCATCTCATAAATGAATAAACTTATCTAGATTAATTCTTCACTGCAGCCACTGTAATTCAAGAGTAGCTCTAATAAGGTTAACTTGCTTGTTTAGGCTCAAAACACAATTTTGTTAACCTGATGCTATGCAGTAGACCCAGTCTAGTCTAATTTGGGTCAGTCTGGTTTCCAAGTTGGTCTACACCTGACCTAGACCAAGTCTGGTTTTTAAGTAGGATCCAGTCTAACTCCAATGTTTCCAAACCCAGTCTGGAAAAAGAAATGCTCAAATAAATTCTGAAAGCTCATAATGCAAAA